>PVKA01026486.1:0-31675 GCA_004027165.1 Ctenomys sociabilis | reverse complement strand
GATATTAACATGATTTCAAAATCCAATTTATTTAGTTTTTTCATGCACCTATTGTTTTATAATTTAGGAATGTCAATATGAAATGATATGGGTGATTATTATTTTTCCTTCATATAGGAAAAATGAAATTATTTTATTTTTCAGAAATCATATCTAAGATAAATTTTCATTTATTAGATTGAGTAGACCAGTCTTTCTACCACTGTTATTTATATATATTTTATGAACATATTCATTGTATATATTAATATGATTCTCTGTGATATTCCCACCCAGTGTATAGTAAATATTAGTCATACTCATCCAGTTTTTGTTATTAAATGTTTAAAAATTAGTGTAAGTCTAATCATTTGTAGTATATACTAATTCAGACTAATTTCATTCTATTTTGCACAGTATTACTTAGTGTGGACAAAGTGTCTTTCAGTTAGCATTGATAGGCTTCTGAGGATCAACTTTAAAATATTTGAACTTTCTGAAATGGTTTGCAAAATTTTCCTTTTGTTTTTACAGTCAAGGTTGATATATTTCACCTTGTAAATTAAGGTATTTATTTTCTTAATCTGTCCTCTCTGCTTCAGCCCTGCTACCACTGCTCTAATTAGGGCCCATGTGCCTCTCTTTGGTACTAATTGGTCTGTTGGATCACGGCTAGTCTAGTCATTGTAAAGGCCATCACACATAGAACCATTAAAGGGCTTCAGGGGCTATCAAAACTACCAGGTAGAAATGATCACAAGCATTTGATTTGATTACCATGTCAATTCCCTCCAGCTCAACTTGAGCTCTTTATCAGATGAGCAAGTTTCTCTATTGCCTGCTCCTGCTGGGAAAATTCATGTCTTGCTACTTTTCATTTAAAACTCAAAAATGTTTTGTCTTTGGAATGTTCTTTTTTATTCCTTTTCAAGCAGATAACTATATGTATTGTGTGCTTAGACAAGGGATAACTTCTCTTCTCCAGGAGGCCTGCATAGTCTGGATGCATATGTTAATTTTCTCTTTATACCTCTAATACCTGGGGATTTGTCTAACATTATTAATCGCCAACATATTTGTCTAGTTTAGCATTTTTGTGCATGATGATTCAAGTGATACTAAAATTCTTGAGACTGTGTCGTACATAGTTGATCCCTACCAAGGGGCACAGAGTCTCAATAAAGATAAGAAACATATTGTGAGTAGGTGAATTAATGAGTGAAGATAAACTCATTAATTTAGAATTCATTTTGAACACATTTGCCTCATATTCAAACACAGTAAATATCAGAAAAGTCTACAGACATGATTGCTAAAATTATACTTTATTTTATTGCTTGCTTGGAAAACTATTTTCTGCTAAGAAAATGAAACTAATAATTACATAAGGCTCGTCCTATTCATATCAAACTTGAAAAGATCAACTTTCAAAGGGAAGGCACAACTGGGATGAGGGAAAGGAGAAAGAATGGAAAAAGAAATATATGTATTTCTTACCCCTTTTCTCTTTTCTTCCATATTTTTGAGAAGAAAACTACATTCAAGTTTTGTAGGAAATACTTCAAAATAATGGGAGTAGTATTGGATGCTTTTCTGATTTAAATCCAGATGTCCTCCCAATCTTCATGAGCTTATAGATAGGGATGATTTCTCATGATCTATTGAAAGGAGCAATTATTGCTTAATTATTTTTCTCACTCCTTTTTAATTTTTTGACCAATCCTACAGGCTTATATTTGGTAATCCGGACAAGTAATTTGAAGACAACGATATGCAGAGAACAAAAATTACTGAATTCCTATTGCTTTGCTTAGTGAAAATGTTTTGTTTCTAATCATTTTTACTATTTTTGTATTCTCTCTAAAAATATAAACAAAAGGATCATCCTTGCAAAACTGGAAGACAAGGAATAAGTCCAATTGGTAGGTAGGAAGACACATGGCCTTGGCCACCAGGATTTCCAGTTCTGTCCACCATGGGCAAAGTACCTAAATGTCTTGGATATTTACTTTTCATTCTTTTAAAGTGAGATAATCATGATTGATTAATTCACCTGTCTTGGTTCCTTTCTCATTACTGACACACTATAAACTATACCCACAAGCAGAAGGGAGAAACACTTATTTTAGTTCACAGTTGGTAAGGCTGCAGTCTGCACTTAGCTTACTTGAGGGCAGGGCAGCACAACAGAGGTCCTGATGGATGAAAAAGAACTCATGCCTAGGCAGGAGAAAGCAGAGAGCACTAAGGAGGGAGAAAGGAAGACACATACTTTGAGACCAGAGCCTACTAGTCCACATCCTCTAATCAGACTTCACCTTCTAAGTCATAACTAGCTATAAAGCCATCAGTGGACTAATCAATTAAGCCCCTGGAAAGTTTCTCCACCCCAATTTCTAATCTACCAAAGCCCTATCTATAAGCTCATGAAGCTTTGGGAGGACATCTAGATATTAATCAGAATACCATCCAATACTTCTCTTACTATTTTGAAATGTTTCCTACAAAACGTCTTCAACGTAGTTTTCTTCTCAAAAATTATGAAAAAAAAAGAGAATAGCTGTAAGTGAATAGAGTGGAGAAAAGAATTTTCATTTTTAACTTTATGCATTGGTACAGGGTCTCACTATGCAGTTCAGACTCACAATGATCCTCTTATTTTCAGCCTCCCCAGCACTTAGATTATAGAATGTGCCACTGCACCCAGACTTGGTGGTCTGCATAGTGTGCCCAGGGGTGGGGCTGACACAGCACTTGACAAAATAAATTTTAATTGTCACAAGTATTACAGAATTACTATATTTATATATTCCTACCATTTTTACTTCTAAATGTATATTTTCTGATATCATAGTATTTCTTCAAGTAGAGTGTATAATCTGTTGTCTTGCCCCACCCCCCAAAGCCTCATTCAGTCATGGAGTAGTTTCTAGAATTCATAATGAATTCATGATCCAATTCTGGGAAAGAAAGCCTGAGAACCATATAAGGAAGGGAGAGAGGCTTGCTTAGCTACGGAAGCTCCTGCTCCTCCATTTAGACCATTCCTGTTTTACTGTTTTTTGCTTCCATGAACTGCTACCCTCAGCAATATGTCACTCTGCCTTAGAGGAAGACAAGTATGGACTGAAGCCCATATTAGTTGTGAGCTAAATAAATCTTTCCTTTCTTAATTTTGTGTGTCAGTTATGCCAGCAACAACAACAAAAATGTAACTGAGTCAGAATCTGTTACTGAGAAATGGGGTTGTTGCTATGACTATACCTGACCATATCCTTCAACGGTCTTTGGGAATGGTTTATAGGAAGATATAGGAAAGGTTTGTCGATATAATCTGAAAGAGAAGCACTTTCACTGTTCTGTATGGGAAATTAAGGTCACAGCTCAGAAGACCAAAAGGCTGATATAAATCCTGCCTATAATAACCAGGCTGAGAAGTTCCTTCAGTAAAAAAAGGACTGCATTTCTTGTTGGATTTCAGAAAATGTATCTTATGGATTGAAAGTTTGACTGTACTTTACTCTTTTCCAGAGACTTTGCATTAGTCTGAGATTAAGTGTGGCAGACTGAATATTCTTGCAAAATAAATTTCAAGGAAGTCAAATGTTGAGGCAGTAGTATGGCCACTGCTGGGGGCTTTTAGTGAAATTTATTTTGAGAATCAAGAGCAAAGAACTCAGCCAGATGATGTAAAATATTGTAGGTTTGTCCAGGAAGGAAGTGCCAATAAAGCTTTTGATGGAAATGATGCAGCTGAGAGGATCTCCATTGCCAAGAAGAAATCAGAGAATAAAATAGATGGCCTGAGGGTTATCCAAGAAGCCATCCTTTGACTACTGTACTATATTGGATTCACGCACCTACAATATTTAAATGGCAATGGATATCCATCTCTGACAAAACTAAACAAAAAAGGAGATGCAAATGAAGGATATACAAAGTAGTTAGGATAGATATACAGCTAATTTCTCTTAATTCAATGAGATAGAAGATTTGTACTAATAGTGTTTGGACAGGATACAATGCCTGCATCTTGTACTATGAATAACCACTATGAAGACAATAATATGCAATGTATTAATTATTGATATTATCCTACTAATCAGTTTTGAAACTGTCTTGTTGCTATTTGTTTCTCAATAAAATGATAATAATAAAAAAGTTCACCCTTTGTTGCCTGAAACCTGAAAAATTGAAAGACTTTGTTTTTAGAAAAAAACTGCAGAGCACCATGTTCCAAAGTGGTTTTGGCAGCCACCAGATTCCAGAACAGTGGTGTTATGAAAATTTGTTCTTCAGAATCAGGGTCAGAGTGATCACAAATTCAGGCACTCAACCCCTACAACCAAGAGAGAAGAAAACCTGTATATTGCTCCAGCTTGCAGCAAACCTGGACATTACCATTGTGGAATTGGCTTTACAAGCATACAAAGCGCAAGAGTTTCAGGTTAAGCAGGCATTCAAGTAGATTCAAGAATAAGGCCTAAAAGGCTTGGCTGTGTGCCTTTGAGAGAGCAGTGTATGGAGCTATGAAGGAAAGCCTATAGTTCATTGGAGACATCAGAAATTTTGAAAAACCAGGACCATGGATCATCTAAGGAAAGCTGCAAGAAGGGAGCAAAGCCAGCCTAATGCAGAAGCAATAGGAGTTACCATGAGAAGTGCCAAAGAGGTGGTGCTACATGGAGCTCACAATTTGCCACAGATTGTTTTAGATATTCCACATGGAACAACATGATGTAATGTTTGCCCTGCTCAACTTTGGACTTGCTTTTGTTCCAATGCTTTGGATTGCCTGTTTGTTCTTTTTGACATGATTCTTTTTTATCATGCTATTGAAAGTTGGAAGTGTTTAACTTTTCATTTGTGTAGGCACTCACAGCTTAGAGTTTGCCTTGGATCTTAGAGGAGACTTGGAAATTGGACTTTTCAGCAATTTTGAAACTATTAGAACTTTTATCAACTCTTATAGATGGACACAAAAGGATATGCATGAGTCTTTAGATTGCCAGGGGTAGAATATTATGGTTTGTATCAAGTTTCCCTCCACATCCTCATCCACCTGTGGGATGGTTTCTAGAGTTCATTGTAATCCAATGCTGGGATTATTATACAATATAAGGAAGGGATAGATGCTTGCTAGGTGTTATAGCCATTGCTCCCCCTTTTGCTCTTGCTCTTGGCTATTTTCTACCACCATGAACTGCTTTTCTTTGTCATGTATCATGCCTTGGAGCCAACAAAATATTGACCAAAACCTCCACTAATTGTGAGCTAAATAAACGTTTCATTCATTAATTTTTGGGTGTCAGATATTTTGTCCAGAAATGAAAGAAAAGTAATCAGTGCATGCAGGCACATCGTTTCCTGAAGGGGTTACTTGTATTTGACAGTGAGGAAATCTCTGTTTTCATACAAGTATGACTTGCGCTCTTGAGCATAACGTGACTCTGGTATTTGGAATCATTTTCTAACTGTTAGTTCCCAGAAGTAAATTGTTCAACATGCTCTTTATCTCTTTGTAATGCCATAAACAGCATGTAGCCCTCACTTAGACTATGATTCTCTAACAATTATTGAACTTTTTTGTAGCCAAAATTACGGAAATTGGAAATTATATTGTCATCCTGGTAATGTTTTCTTCTATTTATGGAAGATATTGGGACCCTCCACATGTATGGCCCCTGTTGGTTATGATCACATGTCTAATAACTAAGAGAAACAGCTGTATCTGCAACTATAAAGCCAATGGCTGAGGTACATGCTCTCTGGAATGTTGTGTCCTCTGAGAGTCTGAGCTGTGAGCATCACATTCAGTAAACAAGTTTAGGATTTTGCGGAAATTGATATGTGATTATCTTTCCCATACACTCAAAGCTTTAACTATTTTGAGTGAATTATGCATATTCTGCTTTCTGCAAGATGCCAAGAGGATGCTGAGTAGCATGTCAACCTTGCCACTTCAATAGGTAGAATTTATTTGGTCACCATGTTAACCTACTGGGCTACATTTACCAGAGTTTGGATCACTACTTTATAGGTAATTTCTTTTTTGGTTGAGTCATTAACTTATTCAAGGGAACTCAAACCAGCTAGTCAATAATCTCTTTCCTGAACAGAAATTCACAACTCAGAAAGAAACAGAGAAGTCTATCTCATATACCTTTGTCTTTGTTTAGGAAAAAAATTAATGAAGATGAGTAATAATATGGATCCTAGTGAAGGACTTCCAGATCCAGACATTGCTCTATAAAACATATATCCTTTTTGTTACTGTTTCATCATAGGTAAAAAAATATCTAATGCATATTTATTTTAAGGATTAAATATACATATTCATCATGTTTGTCAACTTTACATCATTATAATAAAATACCTGGGGTAATTAAGTTATAAAACACAAGGTTTACTTTGGTTTACAGTTTCAGAACAAATCCTTAATGAACTAAAGATATCCTACTTTCCAAAAATTCCATGGCACTTCCCTATAACCAAGTTTCTGACACACTGGACTTCAGAAGACATTCAACATCTGAGGTGTAGCACACATACTTAATGGTTAGAAATTAAATACTGATGATCACACAATAACTTTTATCCATTACTGTCATTATTTAGACTTTAGAAAAAATACTAATCTTCTTTCCTTTTTATTGTGAAATGAATATCCCTCTGATATCCAACTGGAATACCAACAAGCTCTGGGAAATACAGTCAATTAATGAGAATTATAGTCCTTCATCATGTTTTTGAAAAGTAACAAAATGTAGGGTATGTTTTACCACATTTAGACAGATTTTTCTTGTGTGCTTCCTTTTGAACCTCTATAAACATAAAACTTTATAGGTCTTATCTTTTGAAGTAGTAAATTTTTTAAGCAAGAAAATACCTGCATTACTATGTCTTGGTTTGCCTAATTGAATTTGGCTTTGTAGGCACAAATGCTAAGCATGATTTTGGAAAGCTATTTTCAAGATCAAGTCTACCTCTTAGCAAGATAACATTGGACCCTACAGTACATCTTCTCCCTGGAGCCATGCCTGTACTGTAGAGTGTGTAGTTTTCAAAATGACTATGAGGGTTAAGATCTTGTAGTTCATTCTGTTAGCTTATTTTTCTTATGCTTTTATGCATGAGCTCTGTTTTCAGATACTCTGGTAAATAAATCATTATGGTATACTAAATTGTCAGTAAAAATATTGTAATTATACTTGCCATTGGAGAGATAATTCCCTGATCCAATGATACTTATCAGTTAGGTTACAGCCAAATACCCAATCCTAGATTAAATTAATTTCCCAATATAATAAGCTAATAAAATTCAGCTATAAAGATTAAACCACAGACTTTTGTAAGTAAATAGGTACAACTAAAGACAATAATCCTAAGTGAAATAAATCAGAATCAGATATATAAACATAGTATTGTCTCCCTAGTGTAAGAAATTGAAACAGTAAATAAGATCCAAAAGGTACAAAGACACTATGAAAGTGAAACTGCTCAAAAGGAAAAAAAAAAAAAAAAACTACTGGAGAGATTAGGTAAAATGATTGTATTACTAATTCACTGAAAGGAACAGTTAGTCTTATATGGTTGATCAATTTTGCATGCCTGTACCTAGTAATCTGAGCAACTACTTTGAATATAACAATAGGAAGTAAAATAACCATTGTTATCCTATTATCTATTTTGAAATTCTGTATCAGTGACACCATATTTTTTCTCTTTAAAATAAAAAAAAGCATTAAAAGAGAATGAACGACACAGAGAATGGGCAGATTTGACCAATTCTAGACTAGCTGTGGTTAGTCAACAAATTCCTAAAGCAATCACTTACTCAGCGATGGAAACTACATCTTTCTAAATTTGTGGAAATTAAGTCTTGGTATAGACAGACCTTTAAAACTTCAATATATCTTCTAATGTTGTTCTTTTTCCTTCTAGCATTCTTAAAGAGGTCAGATATTGCTTATCATATATATATATATATATAATATATTATATATATTATATATATATATATATATATATATATATATATTTTTTTTTTTTTTTTTTTTTTTGTGGAACCAGGGATTGAACTCAGGCCCTTACTCTAACCAAGGAAGCACTTACTCCACTGAGCCATCTTCCCAGCCCACTTATCATTTTTGACATTGTCTGAGTTTAGGCCATTATTGACAACTGTCTTCTCATCTCATTGAAAGGAGGAGAGAGAGAGAGAGAGAGAGAGATTATCTTTCCTTATAGAATTCTTAATCTGAGGTCTACTTCATAAGTGAAACATATTTGAAAAGGCCTGGCTTGAAATACTACATTGGTGGTTAAAATTTCAACATACGACCTTATAGGGAAAGTACAATCAGTAGCAGTTATTTCTTGGTGCCTGAACAAACAATATCAGCATATCATGTGTACATCTTGAAGGAAAAAGTGAGGCTATTTTCCATGTATTTGTATGGAATATACACAATACCTCTGTTCCAGTATTGTTAATGTACTGGTATGTACCTTGGGAACCAAGACATGCTGGTCTAGTATTAGTTATCATGCTAATCCCTCCATGTATTGCTTACTGTTTCTTATCAGTAAGTACAGTTATGTGTTTTATAACAGTACCTCTATCAGCATTCATCTGCCAGTGAACTAGTGATCCCCTGTGATTATAATGGAGCTTTAAATGTTGCCAACTGACATCATAGCCATTGTAATATCATAGCATGATACATTATTCATGTGTATTTTATTACAATGATAGGCATACTTGTTATGCTCCTAGTACTGGACAAATACAACACATTATAATGTATACTATTATTACTATACTCTACTTTTAACATACTATAATTTTACTGTTATTTTAAAAAGAAAACTGTACTACGAAACAATATGCTGATGTATGCCTCATCTATTGCATACTTATTTTATATTTTATCGCATCAAGATGTTGTGTCGAGTGAATGACCAATGACATCTAGGTCTGCTTAAGTGCACTCTGTGATTCTTACAACAATACACTCATATAGGGATACATTTTCACACTATGTTTCTTTCATTAAATGATACACAACAGCACTAAAAGCTCCTGTTTGTTTCTCTCATTCAAAGTAAAACAGTATTTTAATGGTTCATTGACACATTAATCATAGTGGAGCTGCTTCTGACTCAGCAATTAGTTTAAGCTCAGCACTTAGGCTGGGAACCACATCAAGTAAGGTTACCCTTAGAAATCCATTATGCTGTACATAAGTGCAGTGTAACTAGAATTGTGTGTGCAAGTACATGTCGTAGTATATGGGAAGTGTACATCTTCAAACAAGACTTACACTCTACATAGAGTATAGGATGCTACATTGAGAGAAGTTTCAAGAAATTGATGCCCATTGTGGACATAGCTAACTTCTGGCCCCTAGCTGAGACAACCCTAGCTGTGTTAATTTTATGAAAGGCAAGAAAAGTCATTTCAAACACAGAAGTTGATATGTTTTTGTCCTTATCTTTGTTCCTCAAACAGCTACACTTGGAGTATATGTACAGATGAAAAAATGTACAAATGTGAAAGTGAACAAATGATGTGATACTTCTTTTTTATAGAAAGGAGAAGCGAGAGGAAAGATGTTTCAATAATTATACGCTTTAAGGTATCCTCTTTACATGTCAAAGATTTACTGCTAACTATACCTGTTATCAACAATATTTGTGTGGCCTCACAGTTTTATGCTGGAACTCAAAGGCAAGTATATATGTATGTATGCATGTATGTGTATATGTATGTACGTATGTATATATGAATGAATGAATGTACATATTTCTAGTTTGACAGAGGGTCTCTCTACGTAGTTCCGACTGGTTTTAAGTGCACCATGTAGCACAGGCTAACCTTGAACTCAAGGGGATCCTCTTGCTTCTGTGTCCTAAGTGCTGGAATTATTGACATGCCCCACCACAGCTGACTGAGTTGTTACTTAGAGGTAAAACCTTTAGGAATTAGGTTCAGATGGGATAACAGGAATGTGTTTTTTCAGTGAGATTAGTGCCTTTATAAGGAAGAAAAGAGCACTAACCTCCCTCCTAGTCCATGAGTAGACACATGAGAAAGGCATATGAGCTCACAGCCACAGAGACTGAGTTGTTTCTAAGCAAAGAAACAGGTCCTCACTAGTTACTTAGTCTGAAGACACTGTGATTTCTGGCTTGTCAGCCTCGAAGGCTATGAGAATCTAGTTCTTTGTTGATCCAGCTACCTAATCTGTTGTACTTAGTTATGCACCTGACCTCACTAATACAGCTCATTATCTACTTGTCTAACTTGCAAGTATATGAATGCAAATGTGATTCATAATATAGCTGGTAATGAAAGTCAATGCAGAAAAAAGAGACTGGTAAATAATCTGGAGATACTTCATTATCTATGTATAAAAAAATTAAACCTGAATCTTCAAACAGACAAAAATCAACTGCATGTAGCATAAGTACCTAATTATATAAAGTCAACATTAAACCGCTCAGATAAAATACAGGATTATTGTTTGTAAAATCAGAAGAGAAGTTTATTAAATCAGATAAAAAATTCTAAAATCTGAATAAAATTTATACATTGGTTTATACTAAAATAAAAATATGTCCTACTCAATAAAACCCCTAAACAAAACTAGTGAAGTCAAGAGTGAAAGTAGTTTACCACATATAATAAGCTAGGATCAGTATCTCAAATTTATATGGAATTTTTATAAGGTTGTGCATAGAAAGACAATAACTAGTAGGAAAATTGGACAAAGCATTCAAGCAGGCAGTTTCCAGAAGACACAAGACTAACTGGACCAAAAATTAAATTGACAAGATACTCAGCTTCCCTAGAACTTGGTGAAATGAATGTGAAAATGACAAGAAAATAAATTTCATACCTATCAAATTGGTGAAACATTTTATAATTTTAACACAACAAGTGTTGGAAAGAATGCCTAGCAAAGGGAATTCTTAGACACTATTGCTTTTGTATGGGTTGCTAAACCAATTTGAAGGACAATTTTTTTTGTATCAAGTGAGTAAAATGTAGGTATTTAAAATTTAAAAATTCTTCTACTTAGCTATGATTTTAAAAACCTCTGATATATGAGCAAAGAATCATAAACTGTCTTTAATATAGGGTTGGTTATATGTGTTAAGAAAAATAAGTACAGTGCAAATGTTTAGAAGGTCTTTCTTTTGCTCACTCTTTTAATTACTTGCATTTTCATTTGTGTAGCCTACACATTTGATTATGTTAAGTCTTCACACACTATTTTATGTCCTTTAAATAAAGGATACAAGGCCTATTACAAGAAAAATCTACACTTTGCTCCAACCCAATAGCTACAATAAATACAGTACATACTGGGAGGCAAGCTGCAAGAAACAGTGTTGGTGAACAATCTTGAGTACCAGGAGGGGCTGGAGGTAAAGAAAAGATAGATTTCTGAAAGGAAGAGCTTGATTAACTTTGTGGCATTTTTTTTCCAGTAGAACTCCCTAATAGAGACAAAGTAAGTGAATTGGAAGTATAGACACTTGTACAGCTAATTTTCAAATGTCAGTGGTATAAGTAAAGAAAAAGTCTGCAGCATAATGAAAGAATACCATCACATTTTAGGAGCGTATGCTGTTCTGGATGAATTATGATTGCTCTACATACAGAAATACATTTTTGAAGTAGATGTAACATGAATTATGTAGTAGGTATCAGAATATACATTGTTTTTCCTTGGTAACTTTTAGCATATTGAAAATATTCCCAGTGTTTATAATTGTACATGGAGATCATTTGGATTTCATCCCAAGGAGGAAAAAAGAAACAAGCGGCTGCAGTTGTTTTCACAGTACTTCAACATAGCAGATCCGTTGCTAACCATCAATAGCAGAAAAATTATCATATTCTTAATAATTTCAATTTTAAAAATGAGTCATTTTTATCTTAGATTTTCACCTTGAATTTACTTCTGTCAACTTGGCAGTGACCACATAGGCAAATTTTATTTTATTTTTGTATCTGTCAACATTGTTTTGAATGTGTTTGCTAGATTAACCGTGGTGCCAAACATAATCTTTGAACAGGCAAAGTAAACTGAGGATTCAGATCATGGATATATTCATCACATATTCACATTTTATATGTTTATAGTTATGAAAAATGTTGCATTATAGAAGCATAAAGTAACATGTCTTAAACTTTGTGTTCAACAAAAATGAGCTTTAAACAAAGCAACACACACACATTCACACACACACATTCACACATACACACACACACATACACATATTTTGATTTTCAAAATCAATAATGTTGAATATATTACTTTACTTTCTTGAGATTAGTGGGAAAATTCATGTTGCTTGATACGAACTTTTAGATTTAAATAAAAATAGAATAAATGGCAAATGTGTACAAAATATTTGTAAATATTATAACTATAGTTATAAATATTAGTTAGTATCTGCACTATGCTCAGTATAGTTGTCTCAGGAAGAAACAGAACAAAGGAGCAAAGAAAACAAAGCAAAGCAAATAAAAGCCTGCCATAAGAGTGTGTGGACTCGATGCGGGCGTGAGCAGGCTTGCTTTTCCATCTAGCATGAACACATGAGAGCCCTCAGCTGAGAGATGCTTGGCGATCTGTGGCTCTGGGAAGAAAAGGCCGATCCCCACAGTGGGCTGTCTCTGTTGACCACTGTATGTCAAGAATTGTAGAACAACAGTTGGATTTTCATGTTGTATGTATGAAAAATGTTTGTATAAAGGTTTGGAGGTACAAATGTTTTAAGTGTAAGAGGAAAAAAAATCAGAAAAACCAAGTCTGATTTTCAACTGGTGTGCAGGTTTAGCTTTTGACTTTAATGAAATCTATTGTGTTCATTACTTCATTTTCAGTTTTTCTTTTCTTACCTTCCAAAGAGTTTATTTCACTCTTTAGGAAAGTATTCAAATAAAATTGAAAGCACTCTTTTATTAAATTTATGTGTGTGTGTCTGCGTGTGTGTGAATGTCTGTGTGTTGATGATGATCAACCCAGAGCCTAACGCAGGTGTGCACCACCAAGCTACATTCCAAGCCCCTTGACCTGACTCCACATTTTCACTAGGACCTGTGTGTGCTGCACACGGTGTCAGATCTGTGTATCCGCAACTGGACAACTCCTGCACCAGGATGCCTATGGCCTAATGAGGTAGATTGCTACTACCAACTGTCATGTAATGGGATAGGGGCTCTTCAGAGGATAGCTGCTGTTATGAATAAATGATTTCCTTCTAATTGTGATAGAAGAACCTTATTTACTGGAAGGATGTTTTTAAATGCTGAATCTTCAAATCAAATGGGTTACCACATGATGAATTGTGAGACAAGCAATTTTGAAAGACTTATAATAGCTTTAGGCTTCATAGTACATACCTAATGCATTTGGCCACCAACAGCCATAATTTCTGCAGACATAACACTTGTGTAGTCATTCATTTATCCATTGATTTATGTCATCAAGTTTCAAATATTTATTGCACATTATATGCCAGTCATTTACTACTGATGATTAGAAGGATCAACAAGACAAATGTTCCGTGTACTTCATTGTGGATGTTAACATCAATTGTTGAAATGATACTCTATGTAAATGTTTCAGTCTAAAGAAATTATAAGCTATTTGAGTTATGACTTTTAAACAGTGACATGATTTGATTTTTTTAAAAAAATAACTTAGTATAGTTTAAAGTGTACAAGGATAAGAGGAGATGATACGATGTATTAAAATATAAGAACAGTCAATCAGTAAAACAAAAAAATCTCTCAGAGCTTGATGTATCTACTTATAGCCACACTGAGGTGATTGATTCAACTGTCCGTTTGATTGAACTGAGAGATGCCTCAGATTTGTAATGTACATTTCTGCATGCATTTGAGAGGGTGTTTGCAGAGATGATGGGCAAATAGGCCGGCAAACTAAGGGGAAGACGCACCCTGATTGTCCTCACACCACTCACTAGGTCTGCACACTAGATACAATGGAAGGAGAAAATAAAGAAGATGGCCTGAATATAAAAATGCTATTGTGCTTGAGTGGCTGTGACTTTTCCTGTTTGCACCATCCCTGCAGATATCAACTCTCACCCTTTCAACAAGTGCTCACAGGAGGGACAGTCCTGGAGCCTTGGGGCCCTTAACTGTGGACTGGTATTGTGTCCTGGGTCTTTCTCACTGTGATACTTCCAGCTACTTCAGCTGAGCAACCACTGTAGCAGACATTGAACATCGTGACTATTTCATCTTCATGCTGCAGCTTTATCTAATAGAGAACCTTAATCAATTCAGACACTCGTGGCAGGCCAAATAGCTCAACGATTTAAAGTGCCTGCTTAGGCAGAAGCAGGAGCCCGAGGTTCAATCCTTGGGCCTAACAAACCAGCCCTGCCTCCAGAGCACTGAGACAGGGCATGGTGGTGTGAACTTGTAATCCCAGCACATGGGAGGCTGTAAACAGGAGAATCTGATGCAGTGAAACTCTGTAGACCCTGAAGACCCCATCCTGAATACAAAAAAAAACATTCAGCCAATCTCCAAAGAATTTCACTAACTATACTTTGGGGAGAACATAATAGTACATATCTTTTTGTTTTGTTTTCAGTGCTAGTGACTGAGCCTAGAACCTTCTAGAGACAGTTGATCTAGAACAAATTACGTGCTCTGCCCCTAAAAAGCACTTTTGTATGTGCTGTCAAGGTTGGTCCTGACAGCTTCCTTGCGAATCCTCTGGAGCTCACGAGTTTTCCAACAGCTCAGGAAGCTGAGGATGTTAAGAAGAACTTCACATTCATTGCTCCATGCACCAACACACAAAGAAAGGATGGCAATTCTCAGTCCCACTCAGATTTATTTCTTTTTCCTTTTTTTTTTTCTTTTGCTTTACCTTACTTTTTTTTTAATTTTTAATTTTATTGAGGTACAAATATCAATGAGACAGTTTTAAGATAACTTGACAAGATGGATTTGATAAATTAATGCATTGCAATCTGTTTTCATAATGTTTTGATATCGTACTAGGTGCATACATGATATTATACTTACAGACATTATCATAGCATATGTCTCTTATCAGTAAATTAAGAGAGTGCAGCTGTTTGCATATCTTATTTTTATACCTGAATTATATCAAAGATTCAATAATTAATATTTTCTACCTTGTTATTTTCGTAGTCATTCTCCATAGTACTAGAAGCCAACATAATATCCTGTCCAACCACCATTAGTGCAAATCTTGCCTCTCATAGAATTATGTAGAAGCACGCTGTATCTCTCCCAACACTACTGTCCATACACACACATCATAATTCTTCCTGTCTATACCCCTTCCTTTGCTTACACCTGTCAAAGATGGGAACTCCATTGTCATTC
Organism: Ctenomys sociabilis; assembly: GCA_004027165.1. Taxonomy (NCBI): domain Eukaryota; kingdom Metazoa; phylum Chordata; class Mammalia; order Rodentia; family Ctenomyidae; genus Ctenomys; species Ctenomys sociabilis. Next base: position 16,281 of record PVKA01026486.1, on the reverse strand, counting down.
AACTAATATAGGAGCCTGAACTCAATGACATAATCTAACAGAGTCCAGCATTCCACAACAATAGTGAGATATCTGAAGAAGCTGTTGACCATAGCCATTAACAGCTGAATTTATTATGATGGTTTTGTGGTGTACACCTCATTTTTATACTTTTCTGCTGGATGGTTAAGACCTAGATAGAGGAAGATCTATATACCAACACATGTACATTTTCTTTCTTATGAGGTCAATGAAGTGCCCCCAGGGTTTATCTTGTAGTCCTGTACCTTATTTTGTAGATCCTTTTTCTGTATCATCCATGTGGATGAGTCACGACCAATGCTTGACCAGTTTGCTCTCCATGAGAGCTTGAGAGAAAGTTTTCTCTCCATGTGACTCTCCCCAGGCACACTATAGAACTTTGATCTCTTTCTTCTGTGGCTCCATAATCTCCTTCTTCAGAAAATTTGGAGCTCAACTGAGTTTCATGCTGTTGCAGTACAGGTTCTCCTATGTCCTGAGTCTTCGCTGACCTTGAAAGGCTAGGGCCAAAATGTTGGCTGGCCTTGTGGCTCTTCTATTTCTCCAACTTTGATCTGTGAACTTAGGTTGTTAACCATCCAGAAGAAAAGCTGATTAGCATCCTTCAGCATATGCCATTCACTTTGCCTTATCTGACTCAATTGTTTTTAGTTGCTGTTGTAATTACCATTTATATTTCTGCTTTTTGCTTCTTTTACTATGGAGACTATACAGTAGTTACACATGTGTCTGGTTTATTTCACTTATGAGTATAGGTTCAAGTGGCATCCACTTCAATATAAATGCTTCAAACTTATCATTCTTAATAGCTGAGTAATACTCCATTATATAGACATACCACATCTTTTTCAACCATTCCTCATATGATGGACATCTTGGTTGTTTCCAAGATTTATCTATCATAAATTATGCTGCTATAAACATAAGTACACTATATCACTATGATGCAATGTTTTCAGTTTCCCTGGGAAAATTCCCAGAAGGGGTATAGCCGGCTTGAATGGGATTTCTAGTCCTACTCTTTCAAGGAGTCTCCACACTGACCTCCACAATGGTTGTACCAGTCTCACCAGCAGTGGAGAAGTGTTCCCTTTTCGCCACAACCTCTCCAACATTGTTGGTTGATTTCCTTATGATAGCCATTCTTTATGGAGTAAGATGGTATCTCAATGTTGTTTTTATTTGCATTTCATGGACGACTAGCGATGTGGAGCATGTTTTCATATATTTATTCTCTTCCTTAATTTCATCCTCTGAGAAGTATGTATTCATCCCAGATGCCCCTTTCTGAATAGGGTCTTTAAATTTGAGGGCCCTGTTATATTTTAGTTCTTTATATGTTCTAGACAGTAGTGCTTGGTCTGATTGCTTATTTGTTAGGAATTTTTCAAAATTTGTGGGTTGTCTTTTCACTGTGTTGACAATTTCTTTTGACATGCAAAAGCTCCTTAAGAAGAGTTGATCCCAGTTGTTGATTCATTCAAGTGCTTCCCATGTGAATATATGTTTGTTCATGAACTCTTTACCTATCCCTATGTCTTCAAGAGTTTCTCCTACTTTCTCTTCCAGGAGATTGAGTGTTTCGGTTTTAATGTTTAGATCTTTGATCCATTTTGACTCTTAACACACTAGCATTTTGCACAGTACTTAACTATAAGCACAAAATTGCGTGTCAAAAGCTTATAACAAGCATGTTCTCAGACTTGCCTGGCTTCCAGAGCCAAAACAACCTTTGCTTCACAAATCACCCATGACTCATGTATCTTCTTGGACCAGCAGAAAATGGATTAAGAGGTCAAATCTGTCTTACTCCCAGTTTCTTAAAGGCCACAATTTTATAGGGCTAGGGAGATATCTCAGTAGAATAAGTGTTTGCCTAGCAAGCATAAGGTCTTGAATTCAATCCCCAGTAATGCAAAAAAACCCAAAAAACAACAAAACATACAAACAAACAAACAAAAAACCTGTCTCTTCCAGTTCTGAAAATCCCATCAGAAAAGTCAAGAAGGAGATTCCCTACCCTTCACCTTCTTTTATGGAAATCAGATTGGAGACTCCTTAAAAAACTAGGACCTGAAATCTCATATAAAACCAGCTATCCCCCTACTGGGAATTTTCTCAAGGAACTGAAAATGTCATATTGTGATATATGTGCACCTATGGTTATAGCAGCACAATTTGTAATAGCCAAAGAAGGAAGCAAACAAAATGCCTCTCACCAGAGGCATGATGAAGAGGATGTGGTATTCTTTATACAATGGAGTATTATTCAGCTAATAGAATGATAAACTCAAAGCCTTCATATATAAGTGCATGACACTTGGAGATATATTCATAAGTGAAATAAACGAGACCCACATGTATCAATATCATGTACTCTCCCTAGTGTAAGAACTCAAAAGAATAAATAAAAATAGAAAGGTATAACACAATTAAAAGGAAAGTGAGAATTTAAGGATTAAACAATGAAGAGAGGGTAAGGAGAAAAGCTAGGACACATGACAAGGGTAAAGCCATACATTTATATGTACCAGATGGTTAAGGCAATGATCCTGAGAATCTTCAGCAGGATTTTGAAATTAATAGTTAATTGGTAGGATTCTCATCCTCACTAATGATATATGCTGATACTTGTAAACTAATCAACTACAATGAAGATAGCAATGTGTAATAGTAGGGTCATGCTTGCAATACCTGTCATTCTGGTCTTCTAAATATGTACTACTTGTCATATCATACCAACTACTGCCATACTGTTTCTCAAATGAATGATTGTTTTAAAAAAAGAGGGGAGTAATGAATGAAAACAAGAAACAAGAAAAAAATGTCATATGACTGTGGTATATCATATGATTCTAAATGTATGACTGCTACAATGCTGTATATCATTAGATTCTAAATTTCTGTGTGGACGTATGTAATTATTCATTCCTATTTTAAAAATATTTTTATATTTTTTTAATTTTTTCTTCACCTTCATTAGGGATTTAAAGTTTAACATATGAATACTTTGTAGAAAATACCTACTCCATGTTATGTCTAAGATGTTTCACATTCATATTGAGGTTATGCTCAACTGCCTATGTTATAAGGTAATAATATCATTAAGCTTTTCTTCTGGAGGGTTAATAACTTAAGTCTGCAGACCAAAATTTGGAGAAATGGAAGGGCTACAAGGAAAGGCAATATTTTGGCCCTAGCCTTTCAAGGTCAGTGAGGACTCAGGACATAGGACTACCTGTACTGTAATATCATGGAACTCAGTGGTGCCCTAAATTTTCTAATCAAGGAGATTATGGGGCCACAGAGGAAAGTGATCGAAGATATAGAGTGTGCCTAAGGAGAGTCACATGAAGAGAATACATTCTCTCAGCCTTTCTCAGAAAGCAAATCGGTCAAGCAACAATCATGACTCATCTACATGGCTGACACTAACAAAGGATCAGCAAACTGCAATACAGGGTTTCAGGATAAACCTTGAGGGGGTTTGACTGAACTTGTCAGATACAAAAACTACATTTCTTGTTATATATGCCTTGCTTTATCTTGTTCTTAACCATCCAGAGGAGAAATATAATATCAAGATATAAAAAGTAAAGCCATATTAATATGCTGAGGAGTAAAAGGCTCAAGTCAACAACTTCTGACCGTGGAAGTCTTATGGATAACCCAATACGTTTTTTTTGTGGAAGTGGGGATTGAACTTAGACCACTGTGCGTGCCAGGCAATCATTTATTCTACTGAGCCATCTCCCAGCCCTAACCCACTACTGTTACAGACTACTGAAGTATTTTGGATTACTGTGCTGAATTCGTGTACCTACAATATGTCAATGATGATGGAATACACAGCTCTGACAAAAGTAAACAAAAAAGGGCATACAAGTGAAGGACCATTTTGTAGTGGGAAAATATATTATATACAAAATAGTATAAATATGTAACTATTTTCTCTTAATTCAATGAGAAGAAGGTTTTGAACTAATAGTGTTTACACAAGATATCATATCTGCATCTTGTACCAGGAATAACTACTACAAAGACAACAACATGCAGTATACTAATTATTGAAACTGTATTGCTATCCTGTTTTGAAACTTTCTCGTTGCCACTTCTTTCTCACTAAAATTACTAAAATAGATGAAAAAACAATGCTATAACATCTATAGAGTTCTATTAAAATTTAACCTGCCCATTTGTTTAAAGTTCTAAACATTAAAACAGAAATACTCAATCTCCTGGAAGAGAAAGTAGGAGAAACTCTTGAAGCTATAGAGGTAGGTAAAGAGTTCATGAGCAAATATATATTTGCATGGGAAGCACTTGAATGAATCAACAACTGGGATCAACTCTTCTTAAGGAGCTTCTGCATGTCAAAATAAATTGTAAACAGAGTGAAAATACAACCCACAAGTTTTGAAAAATTGCTAACTAATAAGCAAAAAGACAGAGGACTACTGTCTAGAATATATAAAGAACTAAGATATAACAGGGCCCTCAAATTTAAAGACCCAATTCAGAAAGGGGCATGTAAGATGAATACACACTTCTCAGACGATGAAATTAAAGAAGCGAATAAATATATGAAAACATGCTCCGCATCGCTAGTCATCCATGAAATGCAAATAAAACAACACTGAGATACCATCTCACTCCAGAAAGAATGGCTATCATAAGGAAATCAACCAAAAACAAATGTTGGAGAGGTTCTAGGGAAAAGGGAACACTTCTCCACTGCTGGTGGGAATGTAGACTGGTGCAACCATTGTGGAGGTCAGTGTGGAGACTCCTCAAAAGAGTAGATCTAGATATAATATTCAAGTCGGCTATACCCCTACTGAGAATTTTCCCAGAGGAACTGAAAATATTGCATCATAGTAATATATGTGTAGCTATGTTTATAGCAGCACAGTGTGTGATAGCATAATCTTGGGAAGAACTAAGATGTCCATCACATGAAGAATGGGTGAAAAAGATGTGGTATTTCTATATAATGGAGTATTACTCAGCTATTAAGAATGATAAGTTTGAAGCATTTATATTGAAGTGGATGCCACTTGAACATGAACTCAAGTGAAATAAATCAGACATGCATGTGTAAATATGGTATACTCTACCTAGTATAAGAAGAGAAAAGCAGAAATAATATTGGAAATGTACAACAACTAAAATCAACTGAGTCCAATAAGGCAAAGTGAATGGCATATGCTGCAGGATACTAATCATCTTTTCTTCTGGATGGTTAATAACCTAAGCTCACAGATCAAAGTTGGAGAAATAGAAGAGCCACAAGGCCAGCCAACATTGTGGCTCTAGCCTTTCAAGGTCAGCGAAGACTCAGGACATAGGAGAACCTGTACTGCAACAGCATGAAACTCAGTTGAGCTCCAAATTTTCTGAACAAGGAGATAATGGAGCCACAGAGGAAAGAGATTGAAGTTCTTTAGTGTGCATGGTGAGAGGCACATGGAGAGAAAACATTCTCTCAGGCTCTCACAGTGAGCAAACTGGTCAAGCATTGACCATGACTCATCCACATGGATGACACAGACAAAGGATCTACAGTATAAGGTATAGGACTACAAGATAAACACTGAGCAGACTTCACTGACCTCATAAGAAACATAAAGTACATGTGTTGGTACATAAGTCTTGCTATATCTAGGTCTTAAACATCCAGCAGAAAAAGTATAAATATTAACTATACATTGTGGGGCCATAATAAGTTGAGATGTAAATGGCTATGGTCAACAGCTTCTTTGGATAACTCACTATTGTTGTGGACTGCTGGACTGTGTTGGATTGTGTCGTCAAGTTAAACCACCTAAGTTAGCTGAATGACAATGGATTGCCCATCTCTGACAGGTGTAGGCAAAGGAAGGGGTATAAAAAGGAAGAATCATGATGTGTGTGTATAGACAGTACAGTTGGGATAGATAACGTTGTGTTTCTACATAATTCTATGAGAGGCCGGATTTACACTAATGGTGGTTGGACAGGACATTATGTCAGCTTATGGACAACCACTAGGAAAATAACAAGGTAGAAAGTATTAATTATTGAATCATTGATGTAATTCAGGTATAAAAGTAAGATACGCAAACAGCTACATTCTCTTTATTTGATAAGAGACATAAGGTATAATAATGTCTGTAAGTGTAATACAATGTATGCACCTTCTATGATGCCAAAACATTATGAAAACAATTTGCAATGTATTAATTTATCAAATCCATCTTGTCAAGGTATCTTAAAACTGTCTCATTGATATTTGTACTTCAATAAAACAAAATGAAAATAAAAAAAGAAGAGTTGATCCCAGTTGTTGAATAGGTAAATAAGAAGTTAAATTTTCACTATTTGCAGATGATATTATACTTTACTTGGAATAACCGAAGAATTCCAGCAAGAAACTACTAGAACTGATACGGAAATTCAGTAGCATACCAGGATACAAAATCAGTACTCAAAAGTCAATAGCATTCCTCTACAGAGATAACAAGAACACTGAAAGGGAAACAATAGAAACAATACCTTTTACAATAGCACTGCAGAAAATGAAATACCTAGGCAAGCTCTCAGGGATCGCGGTTCGATCCCCAGCACCACATGCCATGCCAGGCCCTCCCCCCAGGGCAGGTTGAGCTGACCCCCAACCCCCGCAAAAGAAGAATCCGTGATGTGTAGCGAGACACTGTAATAAATAAATAAATTTTTAAAAAGTACTTGGGATTCACATAACCAAGGAAGTCAAAGATCTTTTTATGAAAAATTACAACACTCTCATAAAAGAGATTATAGAATTTCAGAAAATGGAAAGGTATTCCATGCTCCTGGATAGGAAGAACCTACATTGTGGTGATGGCCATAGTCCTAAAAGTGCTGTACACGTTTAATGCAATCCCTATCAAACTACCACCAACATACCTCCCAGACCTAGAGAAATCATTCCTAAAGTTTATTTGGAACCACAAACCACGTAGAATAGCAAAGGCAATCTTGGCCAATAAAGGCAAGGCAGGAGGCATCACAATTCCTGACTTGAAATTATACTACAAAGCCACTGTGATAAAATCATCATGGTATTGGCAACAAAGTAGACCTAATCTATTCAATGGAATAGATTAGAAGGTGCAGAACCATCTATGAACACACTCAGCTATCTGATCTTCGACAAAGGGGCCAATCATACTTACTGGAAGGATAGCCTCTTTAACAATTGGTGCTGGAAAACTGGGCTTTGTACATGCCAAAAACTAAAACTTGTCCCAGATCTATCACCATGCACTAAGTTAAAGTCAAAATGGATTAAAGATCTAAACATCAAAACAGAAACACTCAATCTCCTAGAAGAGAATGTAGGAAGAACTCTTGAAGACATAGGGGTAGGTAAAGAGTTTATGAACAAACATATATTTACATGGGAAGCACTTGAAAAATCAACAACTGGGATCAACTCTTATTTCTTTTTTCTTCTCTAAATATGTCTTCATGATTTCACAAAAACATTTATAACATTGTATCTATGTAACTTTCATTTAACTAGTGTGCAATTTTTAATTAAAAAGGAACAGTAGACTAATGTAACTACCAATATGAATGTATTTATCCTTTCAAGACATAGTGCTTTTGGAGAACTATGAATTTAATTTTTTAGAAACATGGCTTCAATAAATGTTATTTATTTATATTATATGTTGCTAACTAGGGCACATGTAAGCTTTTCAGTACTTGAAGAAAAAAAACATTAAAGAAAGGAAGAAAACGTAACCCTTATATGGTACGAAATGCAAATGTAACTGTTGGGTGTTAACTCTTTATCAGAATAAGTATAACTTAAAGGAAGATAGCACAGTAGTCTAAGTCCCTGCCTGGCAAGCATAAGGACCTGGGTTTGATCAAGTCTTCTGAAACTGGGTGTGGTGAATCACTCCAGTAATCCCAGGGCTGAGCAATTGAGACAGGAGGATCAGTACAAGTCTGGGCTGTGTAGTGAAACTCTGTACCAAGTAAATAAATGAAAGATTTTTTTTTTAATTTAAAAAGAACAATGATAAATTACAAAGAAGAGAGAACAAAAATGCTAATGTACTAAGTTCAAAAAGCCATGGTTTTGCAGATGTGGCTGTGTTTCAGTATTTCAAAATGCCTAGACTTTTTTATCAGCCTTACCCAGAGATCTTCCGTTTAAGTCAATGTTACTTCTCCGCTAAAGAGCATGTCACACAATATTCAATTCCTGTAATGCAAAAATAGTAGGTTTATTCCAACTCAGTTTTGTTAAGGATCTACTATTTGGAAAACATCAGTGTTTTAATTAGAAGTCTCTGAGTTTTGTACAACCACTACACATTTCAAATTCTTGCAATTTAGGGTGACGGTGGTAGGTGATTTGGAAATCAGGGACTCTGCTTTTAAAATTCTGACTTAAGCAATGACACTTTAGAAGTAAAATAATCATATCAAATGAGTTATTAAAGGATGATTGAGCTATGTTTTTATTTGATTTACCTGAGGTCATGTGTACAGGTTTATTCAGTTCGGGAGGATACCAAAGTCCATGCAAAGGTAATCATATTGAAGCAGAAAACATTCTTATTATTCCAGAAATATATATTTCCTTCTAATTCAGTGCCACATACCCCACAGAGTAGTTATTGCTGTGCTCTTCTGTTTCTAAAGTTTTGCTTCATTTTATCATTTAGTATCATGACATCAAACCTAACCCATATATAGTGCCTAACTTCTTTGCATAATGCTTCTGTTGCCACATGTATCCACAGTTTGCACTACAAACCACAGTTTTTTCACCATCCCATTAAGGACCTAACCATTTTTATCAGGTACTTTTTTTTCCACTTAACACTTATCAGCAAAATGCACCATGCTTCAGTTCTTTGTTATCAAAGACCAACCAAGGTAGCTCTTCTCATGAGCTACTTTGCCCATACTTTCATTTTTGAACCACTTTGATCCTTCCTTATGACTCATTCTTCTTCCTTTTTCTCTCTAACCTGTGCAAAGATCTTCTTACTTGGTAAAGCTATGAACAAGCTTCAAAAGTCATAGCCCTGTGCTCACCAGCTTCTTGTAGACCAGATTGTGCCATTCCCGAAACATCCTTTTCTTCATCTTCTATGGCTCTGTGAACTAGATATCTACTGCTGATTCCCTATACTGGACATGGTTAGGGTTGAGGACATGATCTATTTATATTTTTTTATGTCTTCAGTGTCTGTTTCAGAATTGTGCTGTTTGAAATTATTTTAGACCTATCTTTGCTACTGATGGTTGACAAATTCTTGAGCCTTTGCCTTTAGATTGTGAAATCTGAAATCTGATTTCTACTTGTAGTCTTATAATCTTCTATAATTGCATTTTACTTTGCTATGCAAGTCTCTCAGTTCCTAAACTAACATAGAACAACTGTTAGTTTCACTTTATTTCTAATGTTCAAGCCCAACTGATAACATAATGGCTTATCAAAAACTGTCTCTGGAACCATGTCTGGAACTTATACAACCCAACATCTGTTTGCAACATTCTGTTTGGGTAACTGTTGTGTGGGTTGCCCAAAACAACACACAAAGCACAATCTCACAAAAACATGCAAGCCATAGCCACTGTAATTTCTCACTTTCACTCCCTGTTTTTGTTGTTTTATTGCTATAGCAAACCCTCTGAAGCTAGATGCTTCCTAAGGAAAGTTTCTTATTTTTTTATGACTCTGGTGTTCGTAGGTCAAACAGTGTGGTATGAGGACTATGGAGGGGTCCTTGGCTGTACCATAGTATGATTGCTATGGAACAGATACCAAACTGAGTAGAAAACATCTTCATCAAAGAACTGGATGCAACCATATTTGTTGCACTGGTGGGCTTTTGTGGAATCACTTTCAAAGCCTCAACCCAGAACCGGCTTTAGGCTTAGTTTATACAGGTATTGAAAGCAGGAGATATAAACACTTAAAAGTGTGATGACTGACAGTTTTTTGAGTAGCATCAGTTATTCTTTGTTGCTGAGCAGAAAGTCCTTGAAAAATCTTATCAAAGAGGGTATATTTGGGGCTGAAAATTACAGATTGTGCAGCTGGGTGGAATCAAACCAACTGAGCCAGGTCAGGTTATTGCTGATTTGCAGCCCATAAATTCTTATGGTATTTGTGCCACCTGTCTCATCTCTGGGCCTGGTTTCTCTCTCTTTCTTGTCTTTCTAATTTCTCTACACATAGAATCTAACTATAGAGAGAAAGTTTGCTTTTAATAATTTTTCATATTAATTTTTAATAAAGCTTACTTTTTCCCTGCCTAGGAGCTACCTTTCCCTCCAATGCAAATCTATTAAAGTAGAATAACATAAATATACATGAACAATAAGGCATAATGAATCGTTTTGGGGAAATCTATGAAATAATATTTATTTAATTGAAGAATTTCTCTTTTATCTTTTAATTATGTGCTACTTGTCTTCTAATCGGACTGTTATTTGAATACTCATTTCTTGTCACAGCTCACTACTGGGGCATGATGTAGAGGATAAGAGATTTCTCAGAGCCCTTTCCATTTACCTCTGAACACCCAGGGTAACTCATATGGCCTTGTGCCCCATCACTAAGGAAAAATAGCCCGGAACTGAAGCCTTTCTGGACTTTTATTGATAGAAACAGGAAACAAGGGTAAAGTACAAAGAAAGGATACCTGTGCTGAAATTCACATATGTGATGGTGAAGGACAGGGTGGTCTGCTACAGACTCACATTTAGACCTAATCTAAGTGATTAATCCGAGCAAAGGACGAAGGGCAGGTATACATTCCTTATGCCAATGTGTTTTAATCCTACTTGGGCTTGTATACCTGTTAAAGTTTTTTAACCTTTAACCATGCATTCTGGGAGGTTAGGGGACTGGCCTCAAAAGCCTTATCTTTGCATATTCATCCAATACATACCACAGGTCAATCCCCCACAAATTCAGGTTCCCATTGAATTTGCCTTAGAATTCGTCTCTTCCTGAGATTATTATTGCCCTGGTTTAGGCTGTTCTGGCATAGATTTAGAGTGTCTTTTTCAGCTGCTGTTGCCTTATCTCTCTCTCTCATAGGGCAAAAATTTTGCACTTGAAACTCTGTTCACTCTACTTAGCTTAAATTAAGAAGATCACTTTGTTTGGCTTTTCCAGCCCACTGCATCCAAAATCTAATCTTTCCTGCTGAAAGAAGCAGCCAAAATTTTTGAGGAACCTTTAGATTTATGCATCCAAAAGGGAATTTCAGAACTTTGGATTTGAGACAAAAGAAAAGCAGCAAATCCAGTGTTTGCCACTGCTTTTAGGTATATCTTCTAATCCAGTTTTATCAGTAATGTGTTATTTCCTTAATTATTTACAGTGAAAGACAGCCATGGACATTTATGGGCATTGTCTCCTATTACAGAGTCAGAGCAGTGTAATCAAAGGTAGTTTGATACATTGTTTCAATTTTACATGATTATAATTTTTTTATTTTAGCTTTCTAGAAACAATAGAGCAATTATTTTTTGACAAATGTAATGGATTCACATTGCATGAATAAATATTTTAAAGACTTAAAATCAATTCAAAATGATTACAAAATCTTTTCTGATATAATGAAATGTACACAATGTTCATTTTTATCTGATTTGGAGGTGCAGCCTGTGTGGTAATCCAAGGCCAGAAACTGTTGATCATTTGCCTTCATGAAAACCTCTGTTTCTAGTGCTATATTTGTTGATTTGCATTTTGGAGAAATTCATAATATGTTAATGAAGATTACCCCTAGAGTATAAAAGTAAAGAAATTGGCTGGGCTACAATTTATTTTTTTAATAATTTTATTGAGAAACAAATAACAATGAGACAGTTTCAAAACAGGTTAGTAGGATAGTTTCAATAATTAATACATTGCATAGTGTTGTCTTCTTAGTGGTTATTTATAGTACAAGATGCAGACATGATATCTTGTCCACAAACACTCTCAGGTCAAATCTTTCTATTCATTGAATTAAAAGAAAGTAGTTGTATATCTAGCCTAACTAGTTTGAATAAACAGATACAAAATGGTCCTTCATCTCTCTCCCATTTTTTGTTCAGATTTGTCAGAGAGTGGTATTCCATTGTCATTTAAATATCATAGGTGCATGAATTCATCAAGATATTCCAATATAGTCCAATAGTCCACAATAGTAATGGGTTATCCACAGGACTGGAAATGTCAGAAGATGTTGACCTGAGCCTTTTACAGCATATTAATATGGTTTCACTTTTTATACTTAGTTTTTATACTGTTCTGCCGGATGGTTAAGATCAAGACAAAGGCTTTCACAGAGAGCAAGTAGGTCAAGCAACGGCCATGACTCATCCACATGTCTGACACTGAGAAAGGATCTACAAACTGAGGAACAGTATTTCAGAATAAATCCTGAGGGAACTTGACTGACTTTGTTTCTTGTTACATGGGCTACAATTTAGATGTTAATAAACTCCAGTGCCTTCTTCTCTTGCTTGGCCCATTACCCTGGTTTAGTCTTCCATATTGGAACCACAAGAGCCCGTAGACTTCAGACTTTGAGATGGTGGAGTACAGAGATGTGGTAGCTAGAAGCCTTATTCAGTGTCTATATGGGTTGTCAGTAGAGTTAGGGAGGGAAATACTGTCATGCTCCACAGTGAAAAGAATTTCATGACTGTCTAAATTTATTGCAAGCTGTAAATCATATTTAAATGATTTATCCCATGTATTTGCAGCATGCAGGGAGTGTAATGTTGTAACCAAACTATTTGAAATTCTAACTAAAAGAAGATATTTGTAACATGCAAATTGCTGACATTTGCCAATATATTTGCAAAATGCCAGTGTAGCCAGAGGGAATTTGCCTACAAATGTTTCCATATGATGTTAAATAATGAACTTTTATGAAGCAACATAACATATAGTTACTTTCTAATTATAGGACCACAAGGCTTTACCTACCTGTTTCTATAAATACTTCTTCATTCCCGATGTGGAAGAGAAATGAATCTATTTTAGTAGGAATTATTCATGATACTCATCCAACTCATAATTAAAATCCATTGAAAACATAGCCTAAAATTTAAAGTTTTCAAATATAACACAAAAAGCTCTCAAAATTTGTCTTATAAATAGAAATTAAGACAAATTAGAAAAGGTACAATATAACCCATTGTAAGTATTACAATATTTCAAAAGTTCTCAGTTGGATAGAGATTTTGTGTTGTAATGAACAATTGTGTTCTAGTCATGGAATTTAAGGTGGACATAAAGAACAACACTCTTCACCTCCCCCATCCTCTCCTGTCACTAAGATTTCTTGTTCTCCTACAGGGAAAACTGTCAACTCTATCCTGTAAACAGCTTACGTCATTTTGATCTCCCAGGATTCATAAAACTTTGTCTTCTTTCAAGGCTAAGTTTTAAGTGCTTCGTCTCATTTCTGAACACTTGCCTGTTCTGCATCACCAGTTTCTGAAGATCAGACTCTGAGCCAAATGCATAAAACAAAATTTTTCCTTTGTTTTGGGGCCCAGTACTTTGGCCGTGATTTCAGCTGGACTGAAGTGCACATAAAATCCTGGAAATAAATCCTGCTTTTCCCCCATTGGTTTCTCTGATCTCTTGGATTCTCAATAGGATGAAATTAGATTTTTATTAAGGCTGAAACTGTGCTAGTACTGTAGTGTAGGAAACTACTGTAGGCTGAAATATGCCCAGACTGTGTGCTTCTTTAAAGAATCCTGACTGGTACAGAGTCTGTATATTATATATTTTATATACCTAGCTTATTTTATCTTCTAAAGACACTATTTTACCGACTGATTAAATGTAATTAACACTCTGTGTCTGGATAATATATTGTGCAAAATTTTAAGTCTATCTCTAGAATAAGCCCATGTGGTCATTTTTAGTGAACAGTTACAATTGAGACTGTGTATTAAAAAAAAAAATAGCTCCTTCCCATTCAGAATGCATACTTGGCCACTTCCGTCATAAGCTTGAGGCTAGTTTGAACAACTTTTCATAACAGTTTTACTGCTCGTTGAATTGTCATTGAATTTCTAGTTGTATATGTAATTAAGTTCTAATTGTTTTGGGACAGAGTCTTGTTATGTAGCCCAGGCTGGCCTTGAACTTGCAGAGATCCTCTTGTCACAAGATGCTTAGATTAAAATCACCTGGCACCATGCCTGGCAATTTGTAACACTTTAAAGGTTACCTCCAATAGAAATATCTTTCACAAACCTCTGAACCAAACAACATAATACACTGTGCTTTGAGTCATACAGCTTGATTGATAAGATACTTGATTTATAATCTAATTCAGGTGAGCAAGCTAGCTCAGTGGACTAAACACCTGCTCAGGCAAGCACAGAGACAAGGATTTGATCCCCTGCATACATGCTACACTGGCTCCTACTCCCAGCATGCTTTGAGGGCAACTAAGTCTGGGCATGTTGGAGTATGCTGTAGTCCCAGTGCTGAGAAGGCTGAAAACAGGTGGATCACTAGAAGTCTGAGATTCATAGTAAGATACTGTACCACATACATAAATTAAAAAAGAAAACAATTGTATAATCCAGTTCAGCACTTTGTAGACTTCATCTTAAGAATATTACTTTAGGTCTTTTGAACATAACCATTCCAAATTATATTCTTATTTGTTTAATATTTAAAAATCATTTAAAATGATTTTTACACATGAAGATCCTAGAATCATCTGTTATCAACAAAGGTAAGTATTAAAAATGAATATAGAAAAGCAAAACAATGTAATGAATTCTAACCTTTACTGTTATTTATTAAATACTCTGAATGTTAAATAAATGCAGTATTTGTCTGAAATCAACTCAGGGAAGAACTGTACTAGTTATTTAATGTTTTCAAATGGAGCTTCTGAGAAAAGCAGTCTCACTCTGCCTTCTGATGTCTTTCATGTCCCTCAGCACAGAGTTAGGGTCCGGAACACTTCTGCCTTGGGGTGGGGGCCTGGTAGAATGTGCTGGATACAGCACCTGCGAGAAGGGACTGCCTGACTCACGGTCAGTCTTCACTCCTTTTTCTGCTCACAGAATGCAAATAGCCTTACGAATAACACCCTGAAGTCCAGCTGCTCCCTGTCTTTAGCACTTGGGTCCTTCGGGTGCAGAAGTTTGAGACAAGGGCTGGCCTGATATTACCTCGGCTGCAGGAAGGGATCCACTGCCTTGACACCACTGCAGTCTGTTCTCTATGAATACAAACTTGTTCCAAACTCGTGCTTATTATGTTGTGGGATTTTTGTTGACTTCAGTACCAGGATGCAGAGGACAGAAATACGCAAACTTGTGCTTCTAAAACCAGGTACCAGATACCACTTGTTCAAACTGTAACACAGAAAATAATATGAAAATAAATAGTAAAAATAATAACAGCAATAAAATCTTATGTTTTAGTAAAAGAAAAAAATCTGGCTCTCTGATCTTTCAGTTTGACATGCTCACTGAGTACGTACTATCTGATGCCTGTATCTCCAGAGACAACTTCCAAAATAACATTTCCTGTGTTATATTCATTTAATTCTGAGAATCATCTTTTTTTTCCAGAAATCACACCTGTTTCTGTACCCCTGAGAATTGGATCAGCCACCTTTACCAAAAGCAGAATGTCCAATCTTTAGTTCACAAAAGAATATTGTTTTAACCTTAACTTTTTTACATTGTGTACCTATGTCTTGTTGTATATGCATAAATAACCGCACATATTCTTCTGCCTGTGAATATTGCCCACATAATGGATAGACAAGAAGTAAAGAGAAATGAATTATTTTGTAAAAAAATAAGTGAACAAAATTAGGATATAAAAGTTGAATTTTGCTTAAGGTATTTCTTGATTTTGGATAATATAATTGTAAGACAAAAAGAAGTAAGATGTTAAATATAGAGTGGTAAATTATGTATAATGATACATGTAAAGTTAGTGTGGGCCATCAGCTATGATGAAATTTTTAATGCTGGAGGAGATGCACATTTACTATGATGAAGAATTCAATAATGTCAAGCGCTCACTCCTCATAATGCTCAACTCTTACCACCTTGTCTAGTAGAATTAAGAAGCTCAATAAAATTGCTAAAGGAACACAAATGATGTGAAAAATGAAGTAAAATTCTATCTAATGAATAGCTTCTAATTTTGTTATTTCCATGTTTGAGAAACTTTGAAACACAAGTATCCTCTTAAAAATAGAAAGCCCA
>PVKA01026485.1:0-23673 GCA_004027165.1 Ctenomys sociabilis | reverse complement strand
GCCATTCTCCTGAATAACAACGTTGATGGGGAAGTGAGCATACACAGATCTCATCTTGTAATGGAAGCCCAGTGTGACCCCCCTTGATCATGTTCTGTACGTGGCTACAGATTGTGCGGACAGTTGCCAACTCCTTTCTGTTTCCCCACCATTTGTCAACCCGAAGCCTCTTCTTTTTCTTCCCAAGGAGACTGAGTTCCACATTGATGTGGTTGAAGTCCCTCCGGAGGGTTCCTCTGGGGCCCTTCACAATAACTGTGCGTCCTTTCAGAGTGATGTCGACATTTTCTGGAATATCGACAGTCTGATTACTAAGAATGGTCTTCATTCTTGCAGGAGATGCGGCAAAGAGCCAGGTTATTCATTTAAACTCACTTTTCCTGATGTGTGAATTCATCGCTATAAGTTTCCCTTTTTTGATGCTTTCATTGTATCTTGATAAATTCAAACATGTTATATTGGAATTATTGGTTTTTAAAATTTTTATTTATTTGTTACAGTGTCTTGCTATACAATGCAGACTCATAGTTACCCTCCTGTCTCAGCCTCCCAGCACTGGGATTACAGACATATGCCACCTCATCTGGTTTTGGGGCTGTGCAACACAGTATGTGGTACTGGGGATCAAACTCAGGTCCTTGCACTTGCCAGGCAGGTGCTTAGACCACTAAGCTATCTTCCCAGGCCAACATTATTGTTTAATTGTAGAAATTTTGTAGTTTCTTCTTTAATTTCACCTATGACTTTGGTTGTCCAGGAGGGTGTTAATTAATTTCCATTTTTTTTTTTCTGAATTTAGGATGGGGTCTACAGGGTCTACAGGGTCTCACTACATAGATTGCACACCTAGTGATTCTCCTGTTTTCAGCCTCCCAAGAGCTGGGATTATAGGTGTGCATCACCACGCCCAGTCTCAATCACCATCCAAACATGCCCCATAGGCCAGCATGACACAGCAGACCTGGGGATTAACCCCAGCTGCTGCATTCTGCCTAAGCAGGCACTTTAGCCTGCTGAGCCATAAGGCCAGCCCTTTGATATATTTTTGCAATTTTTGTGGTTTCTTTTGCCATTGATTTCCAATTTTGTTACCCTATGCTCTGAATAAATGCATGTTCTATTTCAAATTATGAGGTATTGTGGTCCCTTGTTACGATTGTATTGCTTTAAATTTGATTTTTTTCTTTTTTTTTGGGAAGGGTCTATAGGGTGTTCAGGGTCTCACTACTAGATTAGACTCGATCTGCCTGTTTACAGCCTCCCAAGAGCTGGGATTACAGGTGTGCACCTCCACACCCAGTCTCAATTGCTATCTCAGCGCACCCTGGGGGTAGGGCCAGTATGACAATTTATTTGATTTTTCATGTTCAATAATGTTTGTTTTATATAGTTCTATGTGCTGGTATTTAGCACATATATATTTATGATTGCTATCTCTTGTATTGTTCTCTTAACCTAAATGAAGGTACCTTTGTGTCATCTGATAAGTCTTGGCTTAAAATTGATTTTGTTGGCAAACAGAATAGCTAGCTACTCCTGCTTTTTCCCAACTTCCTGTCACATGAAGTATTGTTTTCCATGTTTTACTTTCAGTCTATGAATTTCTTTTTGAGTTATATGTTTCTTGTATGGAACACATTGTTTCTTTAATTTAACTACAAAAGCAAGAACAAAAATCAGAAACAAAGACAGAAACAGGATAACATACAGCAAAACACATCATTTCTTGTTCCAATCTGCCATTCTCTTTCTTTTGGTTGATGAATTCAGATAATTTCCATTAATGGTTACAACTTCTATGAATTGACTTATCCTTGCCATTTTTGGTGTTCCCTCCAGAGCATAGCTTTCTTCTTCCTTTTTTGCTCTTCTTCCTTCCTTCCTTTCTTTTCTGCAATATGGTTAGGCTGACTGAGCATAACTGAAATTCTCAAGTTATGGCTTTTCTTTTGCTTAATAATTTGTTCCTTTCCATATTCACTACTGGGCTCTAATTTGTACATCTCACTGCTGGGTGGCTCTGAGCCACCAGTGGTACATGCATGACGGTCCTATCTGGGGGCAGGGGACAGTCCCACTGGCTGGTACAGATTGTGTGATGGGACAGTCATGTATGTGCCACTTGTGGTTCAAACCATCAGGGATGAGGTAATTTATCTTTTTCTTTCATCTTACTATTAGCAGAAAGGAGAAGCCAGGCTGCATGTTCTGCACTTTGCTTAGAAATTTCCTTAGCTAAATATCCAAGTTCAACCCTTACAATTTCTATATTTGCCCCATACATTTAAAGACAATTCAGTCAAGTCCTCTTATCCTTTATAATGACTACCTTTCTTCCGTTGTCTAATATCTTGTTCCTCATTTCCACATGGGGATGCACCCAAAGCATCTCTATCATTCACCCTTTAAGCAACATTCTGTTTGGAGCAATCTGTATCTCTTACTGTAAACCTCAAAATTCTTCTGCCCTCCACCTTACCTAATCTCAGAGCCACTTCTACATCTTAAGGTATATATTACAGCAGTGCCCCTCTTCTCAGTACCAAAGTCTATGCTATTTCTTAGGACTGCTATAACTTAAGTACAATGCCACAAACAGAATGGCTTAAAGTAACAGGCATGTATTGTCTCACTACTGTGGAGGCCAGAAGTCTGAAGTCAAGGCTACAGGAAGCCAATACTCCCTTGGAAATCTGTACAGGAATGTTTTGTGCCTCTCGTGAGCTTCTGGTGGCTTTCCAGCAATCTTTGCTGTGGGTTGGCTTTCAACTGCATGACTCCAATCTCTGCCTTAACTGTTACAAGAAATTCATCCTATTAGCCTATCTACACTTGGAAAACTTTTCTTTTCTTTTTTTTAGTGGAACTGGGGATTGAACTCAGGCCCTTACACTTGCAAAGGAAGCGCTTATACTCCTGAGCCATCTCCCCAGCCCCTTGGCAAACTCTACATAACCGCTAGTCATTTAGGGTAAGGTATCAACCCTACTCCTGTAAGACCTCATTTTAATGAATTAAATCTGCAACTTCTAGTTCCATCAATAGCAGATGGAACTACAGAGCTCTGAGTAGCCCCCCCCCCACTGCCGGCCTAGTTACCATTACACCTGGGAGGAGCCCCAGGTGCAGCAGCTGGCCCCAGTCACCATCGCCGCCCTCAGCTCTGCTAACACAGAGCCCGGCACCAGGCGGGGACATGGAGGTCATCTCAAGGAAGGATTTGGGAACAGTAAAATGGTCCAATGTAAGAAACAGACATGGCTTCATCAACAGGAATGACACCAAGGAAGAAATATGTATACACCAAATTGCCATAAGGAAGAATAACCCTAGAAAGGACCTTTGCAGTGCAGGAGATGGAGAGACTGTGGAATTTGATGTTGTTGAAGGACAAAAGGGTGTGGAGGCAGCAGATGTTACAGGCTGTGGTGGAGCTCCAGCTCAAGGCAGTAAATACGTAGCAGACGTAACCATCATAGATGCTATCCATGTTGTAGGGGTCATCCACACAATTACCAGGAGAATTACCAGAAAAGTGAGAGTGTGGAAAAGAATGAGGGATCAGTGAGCGCTCCTGAAGGCCAGGCCCAACAATAAAGGCCCTACTACAATTGCCACCTTATTACATGTGGAGACCCTCTGGGGGTCAACCACAATATTCCAATCCTTCTGTGCAAGGAGAAGTGATAGAGGGTGCTGACAACCAGGGCACAGGAGAGCAAAGTAGACAAGGGAGACAGAATATATATCGAGGTTATAGACCATGATTCCGCAGGGGCCCTCCTCGCCAAAGACAACCTAGAGAGGATGCCAATGAAGAGGATAAGGAAAATCAAGGAGATGAGACCCAAGGTCAGCAGCCGCCTCAACGTTGGCACCATTGTAACTTCAATTACCCAGGCAGATGCCCAGAAAACCCTAAGCCACAAGATGGCAAAGAGACAAAAGTAGCTGATCCTCCAGGTGAGAATTTGTCCACTCCTGAGGCTGAGCAGGGTGGGGCTGAGTAAATACCAGCTTAACATCTCTGCCATCATCCGGTTTAGTCATCCAGCAAGAAAGAAACAAATAGGAAATTCCAGCAATAAGAAATGAACAAAAGATTAGAACTGAAGACCATAAGTGCTTGCTTTTTGCCCATTGACCAGATAACTAGAACTATCTGCGTTATCTATGCATCAAGGAGTTTTTATTATTTTTATCTAAAGACTTCTCTTTTTTGGTAATGACAAACGTGTTTTTCAAAGACTTTTTTTTTTTTTTTTAAATACACCCTTAAAAGTTTTTAAATTGTTTCATATCTGGTTGAGATTTTTAAGAAGTTAATTTTTAATTTGTACTAAAAGTTTACAACTTAAGTTTTTCAAAAAAGTCAACAAACTGCAAGCACCTGTTAGTAAAGGTCTTAAGTAATTGTAAAAAAAAAAAAAAAAAAAATATTCCGCAACTTCTGAAATCCTGAGGGTTAAGAATCTGTTGGGGATCTGCTGTGGGTCATCAGAGACTGAACGAAGTGAGGAAGCCATCCTGCAGGCACGGCAGCTCAGCTGAGGATGCTGAAGCCCAGGGAGCAGAGGACCTGGACCACATGTGCAGAGCCTCACCAGGACGTGATGGAAACAACTGACGGACCTTAGAAGGAGTCTGAAAATTTTGACGGTTGTATTGCAGTGATTAGGAAAGTCTTTCTGCTCACATCAAATCATAGATTTGGGTGATATTGGTCATGAAACTAGCAACTAGAAAAGTCGGAGTTGTACTTGCAATTGTTTGCAAGTTCCAAACTAAAAAATAATTGACAGCTTTGAATGAAAGACAGCAAAATGTCATAATTGTAAAGACCTTGTTGGCATGGTCACAGCTGCTTGTTATGACTTATAGCTTTTGGATTATAACATTCCAAAGTGAAATATTAAAACTTGAAGGTAATGCATGTTTATTATAGAGAAAAAGTCACTTATGAAAGTATTGCCCAAAGCAATTAACAACGAGTGTATTTCTTTTAAGTACAAAAGAGAAATGTTAAACAGTTTGATGGTGTTAGTTTCTGAACAAATTATTACCTCAAAAGTTTGAGTCTGGTAAATCTTTTCCCTTTTATTGCTATTAGAGGAATATTTGAAGCTGTTGAGTCTAACGGGGCCATATGGAGCTTGTTCACGCGTTAGTCATCACTGTGATCACTAGAGGGCGCACTGCTATCAAAGACCATGCAAACCTCCTAATATAAAATCTTGTAGCAGTTTTGAAAGCAGAACAAGGTTGGAAAGGTCTCAAATAAAGCTCCATCGATCACTTCAAACACCACAGTCTTGGTGTTGGTATATCGCTATCGTTTTTTATCTGAAGCTAGTTACTTCACTTTCAGAATGAAAAATACGCAATCATTTGCTTACACGAGAGTTGTGACAATCCTGGCTTTTCCGTATACACCCAACTCTACCTCTATGCGGCTTTGTGTGTTCTGCCCACAGTTTTCTCACACTTTCGCAGAGGCAGAATTATTACAACTACTGTCTCGGGGGTCTTGTCCTACAAGATTTCATCTTCTTTTTTCTTATTGTAAGTTATTTATTTACTTTTTTGTATTTTAGGGAAGGGTCTACAGTGTGTTCAGGGTCTCACTACTAGATCGGACTTGCAGTGATCCACCTGTTTACAGCCTCCCAAGAGCTGGGATTACAGGGGCACCACCACGCCTAGTCTCAATCACTGCTCAGTGCACCCCAGGGGTGGGGCCAGCTCAGCAGGCCCAGGAGGGATAGAACCCCTGGCCCCTGCGCCTGCTTGCAGGTACTTTAATCTGCTGAGCTATTTGGCCGGCTCTGCAAGTTGTTTAATAAGGTAAGTTATAAATATCTTTCTGTCTTTAGTAATTCAAACAATGGATCACATTTCTTCTGGCAAAGACAATAGTTAGCTCTAAACAAAATCAGCTTGGTGAGTTTTCCTTTTTTACCTCTTGTCTGAGGATGGAACTTGGTTTTCATTAATCCAGAGCAGCTGGGGCCGGCGGTATAGCTCAGCAGACTAAGCGCTTGCTTAGGTAAGCGCAGGCACCAGGGTTAGATCCCTGGTTCCGCATGCTGCGCCGGCCACGTCTGCGGGTGTGCGGGCCCCACCTGCAACCCCGGAATGGTGACGCGCGCCTGTAATCCCAGCACATGGGAGGCAAAAAGCAGGAAGATCATTGTGATTGTGGGCTGCATGCATAGTGAGACCATGCGCCAATAAAAAAGAATTAATTAATTTAAAAAGATCCAGAGCTGCTGCACGAGAGATGATTTCAATCAACTCTTTGGCGACGACGGCTGGGCGAATGTGAAGTCGATTATCAATCATCTCAGAAGCATTCCTGCTGGTGTCATCCATCGCCTTCATCCTGGCTCTTTGCTCACTGGTGGTAGATTCCTTCAGGGAGCAGTACATGATATTACCATACTGCTCCCTGTACTCTTGGTAATTCTGCAATACATCAGCGTCAATATCATCATAGAGCTCATGCTCTCAGCATTTGCAATGGTATTAAGAGAAAAAAGATGGGCTTTTCTTCTGCTTTATAGCAGATAAAAGACTTGAATCGATTAAAGATGACAGAGCCCTCATCAAACTCATATCCAGAATTGAGTAATTCGAGAGCAATGACAGATGCATCTCCAAAAGTAGGGGACTTTCTTCCCACATCCTTGAAGGTCACCAGAAACTGGTCAGAATGAGTCTGGAAAGTGTGTCCCTAATTTCATCACCAATTCCAATGAGCATAACCTCTTCTCCAGTCGCCGTGAGTGTGGCCACCTCATTGTTTATCGGTTTAGCAACTGAGGAATTAATAGCACCGCAAAGCCCTCGATCCAAGAATACAATGATGAGAAGGTGTTTCTTTTCGTCTTCAGGTACCTTAATATCAGCTTTTTCATGCAGTGCAAAAGATCCTATTCATATATTCAAGCAGGTTTCAGCTCCCTCTCAGCTCGGGCATATTTTGATGCTGCTACCATTTTCATAGACTTGGTAAGTTTCTGGCTGTTTTTGATTGACTTTAATCTCCTGGTAATATCTTTCAAAGTTGCCATATTTCAGACTTGGATCCATCATGGCTGCAAGGCCCAGGCTGACAAGCCAATGATGTTCACCAGAGAGAACATGGCTGCAGCTTTGTTGAAGATTGGGCAGCAATTTGCTTTAGTTTTGATAGATTAAAAGTTTTCTTTTGTAAGTAAGATGGCTTTACAGCAAAAGGTAAAGATTATTTTCTTTGTTTAAAACCCAAATCAATCTTGATATTGGACTATATGTTCGGATTGTTCTGAGGCAGTATTTGGGGGTATCAGTACTTGTTGGACCACAGACATTGGCCAGGAAATGAGCTGATTACAAGACTTGACAGGGGCTAAGATGTCTAGGATGTACTGACCAGGTACAGAGACTGTCAGAGGTATGGAGACCTTTCTGAAATCCCATGATTCCTCAACTATCTGATCTGAATTTCCCCAAGAAGTTTTAAAATCAGAACTTGTACTAAAACACAACGTGCCTGTTCAAATGTCAGACTAGCTTATTTTTAGTAGACCTCAACATAATTGCTTTTGGTATCTAGGAACTGAGTTTTGAACTTTTAAGTATCAGTAACTAATGAGAACTTATTGAATGCTTGCACTGTGATAAGCACCTTGAACACATCATCTGATTTAGGAGTGTGGTTAGTATTATTTCCCTATTTACTGAGAGGGGAACAGGAGACTAGAAATCTTAAGTGATAGGATTATGGAAATCAATTCTACAGGACTCCTAGTTCTTACTTGTGCAACCATAAAAGTACACAGTCTTCTCAGCTAGGTGGTTTGTAACATGAAGGTTTTGCCTCCACTTCAGGCTAATAAGGATCTGTTTCTGTAAAGCAGTAGAAGCAGCTAAGCCCAAGTGCATACGGGCCACACTCCATCTGAAGCTAGGCAGGCAAAGGGGGCCCTTCACGGAGTGTTTGTTGTTGTCACCAGAGACTGATGGAAGTAAACATGACAGAGCAGGAAAGTGGGCCAGAATGAGGTAGGGAGAGAATAGAGCAGGAGTGGTAAGAAGGATAAAGGGGCCAGGTTTTACAGGGACCTGGTCTTATAAAGTCTTTACTCTGTCTGAAATGACAGCACCTTGAGCTGACATGGGTGAGCTGACTCAAAGATTAACAGGACCATTCAGGCTTCAGTGTTAGAACTAGGCAGATTAGTTCCTCCTGGAAACTATGGGTGGAAAGCAGGGAATCAATTAAGACTTTTATTAGTTTCCTAGGTCATCATAACAAAGTATATAAACCAGGTGACTTGAAAAGACAGGAATTTGTTGTGTCACAAACCTGGAGACTGGAAATCAACCTGTTATCAGGGGCTTGCACTCTCTTGACTTGGGTAGAAATCATCCTTGCCCCTTAGAAATCATCCTTGTCTGGTGTTTGCTGTTGATCTTTGACATTCTGCTCTTTGCAGTTCATGCACTCTAATCTGTGACTCTGAAGTTGCTGGCTTCCTTCCTGTGCATCTCTTTCTTTACCTGACTACCTCCCCTTTGGATCTCTCTTTCTGCTTCTAATAAGGGCAACAGGCATATTGGATAAGGACATATCCTGCTCTAATCTGACCTCATCTTAAATTACCTAATTACATCTGCAATGATCCTGTCTCCAAATATGTCTATATTTTGAGGTAACAGAGATTAGGACTCTGCCATACCCTCTTGGGGCACAGAATTCCTAACAAAAGACTGTTACAGAGATTTGGGGATGAAACAAGAGGAGATTGGCCCAGGGAGGCAACAAAAGTGAGAAAAGTTTTGGTTATGGATATTTGTCAAGGATAGCTAAAAGGCAATCAAAAAGCACAGGAAAAATAGCACAATGAAGTTGCTATAACCAGACTTGAAATAACTAACGTTTTACAGTCTACAGAGCCTGACAGTGAGTGGTCTCAGTGACAGGTGTAAAATTCTTTCTTCTATAAAATTACTCACCCAGCAGATGCTCCTTCTAACCAAAAAAGATTTCATTAGGAATAAAAAAGACAAGCGTTCTCCTTTTGAATGAATATTGCACAGGCTAGTGTGTTGGGCAAAGGCTTTCATGAAGCATCTCATGACCTTGATCTTTGGATTGCCCATATTTATTGTCCACATACAAATGATAAGTATCCATCTGTTTCTATTCAGCACCAGTGAATTGCAAGGACACTTGAATTCTAAGTCTTAGGCTCCTGGGAGCCCAAGAATGAACATCATGTTAGTCCGCCTTGAGTTGAAAATAATGTCCAAGAAAAAAATTCTATTTCTACTGCAGAAGAGGTTGAATTAATATCAAGGGGAGAAAGTATTTGTGTACCATAGAGAAGAGTCAAGAAATCTTTGATAAGTTACTTGGATATGACCCTGGGCTTAGCTTAGTAACTTTTTTATTTTTGGTACCAGGTCTACAGGGTGTTCAGGGTCTCACTACATATATCAGACTTGTAGTGATCTTCCTGTTTTCAGCCTCCCAAGCGCTGGGATTACAGGTGTGTGCTACCATGCCCAGTCCCAATTGCCATTACAGCATGCTCCAGAGAGTGGGGCCAACACTGCCAAACTTAGTAAATCTTGAGATACCCTGTCTGCTCATTCCACTGTCTTGCAACTCCAAGGAAAAGGAACTGCTTGTTGTTTGTGGTTTGTTGCAGGTATTTTTTTCTTCCATAAAGACAGTTTCCTCCCCCCAACCCCCAGTAAACTAGTGTCATTTCAGTGAAACAGGCATTTCTTGGGTTCAGCATTTTCATCTTCCACTCAACTTCTACTGCTTGGCAGCTTCTTGTCTTCAGATAGATTACTGCATTCCCAACACAGGATTCAGGTCTACGGATTTCCTGGAGCCTCAGTAATGCTGTGAGAATTATACTTGTGCTGGGCTGAGGACACAGAAAGTCCTAGACATCTATGTGCATGGCCTGTCCCTTACATGAAGCTGCACTTGCACCTTTGGCTTCAGCATTTCTGCAGTTGGTGCTGATGGCACTGGGACCTGGTACTCCATAGCCCTGACATTGCTTTTCTTTGAAATAACATGCCCTTTTAGGTGTTGCTCACACAGGCCCTGTTTAGCACTGGAATTACTAGTGTCTCACTGTTATCACCCAGCAGAAGGGTGAAAGGGGTCCATTTACTTTGTTATTGGAATCTTGAGAAGGAATCATACATTGTATGGTCTGAATTTTTTTGACAGAAAATTATTGAATGTGCATTATGAAGGAAGCATTACTCTGAATCTTGCAGGAACATGAAGGTATGGTCTCTGTCTTCTGTAGCCAAAAAATTAATAAAGGGTTGCAAGCAATGTGGAAAGTTTTTGTGAAGTTTGATGTTCCACAAGGAAAATGTGTTCTTGTCTCCTCTTCCATGCAAGTTCTGTGGGAAGCCAGGGGCTGGAGCACTAAGGAAAGCTTCACAAAGAAGTGATATCTGATTTCCCTCTGCTGAAAAATAGGTGTCCAAAAAATATTCTTGAAATTGAGTTTGGACCAATAAAAAGTGAAAATGTACTGTAAGTGAAGGCTGTTGTGTGAGGGATACTGCAAAGGTAGAAATGCCAGCAAGGGGCTCAGGGAGCAGACATGTGTGGCCCAGAGTAAACTTTGTCAGAAGCCAGATGTGGTGATGTCTGCCTATGAGAACAGCCCTCCAGGAGGCTGAGATAAGGCATTATACATCTGAGCCCAGCCTCGACAGCTTAGTGAAATACAAACTAAAAGGCTGGAGATGTGGCTCAGTGAGAAGTCCCTGGGTTCAATCTCTAGGACCAGTAACAAAAATATCTCAAGGAAGAGTGGAGCATATTGCTTAATAGAGCATCATGGCCCAGAATGCCAGGCTGAAGATTTGGTCCATTGATTAGCAAGTGTTATGGAGCCATTGAAGATTATTGAGCATTAGGACAATGACAGAGGTGTGTGTCTTGAGATGGCTCTGAGGACAGAGCTGGTGGCTGTTTTGTTTGTTTCAGCAATATATGGGAAATGCATGAAGAATAAGCATGAAAAAGTGGATCACTCTCCTTGGTGACTGGAAGCATTGAAAGCCTCCCTAAAAATACTTTGTCACAACAGTGGCTTAGAAGCCAGGTCACAAATGTTTAAAGGAATAAGCACTGGAATGAAAGGAAGGTGAGCAGGCTTCAGCAACTTGAGGGCTCAGGAGCCTGATGGTGAAGCTTGTGGAGTCTCGAGCTTCTTGGAAGTTTGAGGAGACAGGGTCTGTAGAGAGGGAGATGTTGGGAAGGAGGGAGGGAGCAGCTGGTTCAATACAAGAAGTTGTATGAACAGTAGGATGGGGCTCTGTGGGTTTTCCTTGGAAAAAGATTTTTTTATTGTACTTTTTTTCATGGAGATAGGACTAAAGGAAGAGAGATGAAAGGAAATGTCTTAAGGGAATGAACCACAAGAAAAGGAAAAGGAAATGGTAGAAATCTGCGCAGACCTATGTGTGACCTGTCTCAGCAGGATGCCCACAAGAAATATTTGAAGATTGTCCATCACCCAAGGTTCTTTCAGAAAATTTATGACTAATTGATTCACTTCAGTTTCAGTCAGAGACAACCTGACAGCTGCAGTCAGCTCATCCCTTCTTGCAGCGAGTTGACATGATTTCTGATGGGTGTACACAAGTGTAAACAGCTCTCCCCTGAGGCCTCTAGGTGGCCTCATTACACAACCAATTCAACTGCCATCACTTGAAAGGAGTGGACAGCAGTTCAAGGTCTGTCTGAACACACCTTGCACTTCCATGGTCACACCTCTCACAGGAGCTCCTGGCCACTGTGAGTGGAAAAGATGAACTTGAGCTTTGAAGCAGTAGCTCGTTTCACCTTCTCAAAAGGAAGAATCCCTGAAGATTTTTCAGACAGCAGAAAAGAGACCAGTGAGCTCTGTAAGGCACAGAAGCTCAAATATTTTGCTTTCTTGCCTCCATCTGGTCACTAACATGTCAGCTCCTCTACCTTTGGCCTTTCTGTGGGCTCGTAAGAGAGGCCCCTGGGTGTTGAGCAGAGTGAGCCAGCATCTGAGTTGTTTTTTTTTTTTTTCTTTGCTGCTGAAAGTAACCTAGCACATTCTGAAGCCAAATTTATTTATTTATTTTTGAGTTTTTATTTTTATTTTATTTTTCTATTAATTTTATTGAGAAACTAATAGCAATGAGATAGTTTCAAAACCGATTAGTAGGACAGTTTTAATAATTAATACACTGCATATTGTTGTCTTATTAGTAGTTATTCATAGTACAAGACACAGACATGATATCCGGTCCACAAACACTATTAGTACAAATCTTTCTATTCATTGAATTAAGAGAAAGTAGCTGTATATCTATTCTATTTTCTATATACAGAAACAAAATAGTCCTTCATTTGTATCCCTTTTTTTGTTTAGTTTTGTCAGAGATGGATATTCCATTGTCATTTAAATACTGTAGGTGCATGAATTTAGCAAGATATTCCAATATAGTCTAATAGTCCATAATAGTAGTGGGTTATCTGTAGGACTGGCAATGTCAGAAGTTGTTGACTTGAGCCTTTTATAGCTCAGCATATTAGTATGGCTTTACTTTTCATACCTTGTTTTTATACTTTTTTGCTGGATGGTTAAGACCAAGATAAAGCAAGACCTATATAACAAGAAATGTAGCTTTTGTATCTGCCAAGGTCAGTCAAATCCCCTCAGGATTTACCCTGAAACCCTGTACTGCAGTTTGTAGATCTTTTGTGTCAGCCATGTGAATGAGTCACAGCCATTGCTTGACCAATTTGCTCTCTGTGAAAGCCTGAGAGAATATTTTCTCCATGTGATGCTCCTTAGGCACACTCTACACTTTCATCTGTGGTACCATAATCTCTTTGATCAGAAAATTTGGAACACAACTGAGTTATATGATGTTACAGTACAGGTTCTCCTGTATCCTAAGTGCTCACTGAGCTTAAAAGGCTAGGGCCAAAATGTTGGCTGTCCTTGCAGCCCTTCTTTTTCTCTAATTTTTGGTCTGCAAACTTAGGTTGTTAACCCTCCATAAGAGAAGCTTAATTATATTACCATCCTTAACATAGGCAGTTGAACTTAACCCTGTCTGAATATCAAACATCTTGGACATAACATGGAATAGGTATTTTCCATCAAGTAATGATATCTTAAACTTTAAGTCCCTACAAAATATGAAGATAAAATTAAAAAAATTAAAAAATATTAATAAACAATTACATATTTTTACATAGAAACAGCATCGTAGTAGGACAGTCCTGTGAATTTTTTTCTTCTCCTGTTTCATTTATTACCCTTCTTTAAAACAAATATTTATTTGAGACAGTATGACAATAATTGGTATGATATGACAAACAGTACACATTTAGAAGACCAGAATGACAAGCATTCCAAGCATGGCCCTAGAATTACACATTGCTATCTTCAGTGCAGTTGCTTAATTCACAGGTATCAGCATATATTGTTAGTAGGGTGAGAATCCTACCAATTAACTGCTAGTTTCTAAAACCTGCTAAAGATTCTCAGGATCACTGCCTTAACCATCTTGTGCATATACATGTATGGCTTTGAGCTTGCCATATTTAATAGCTTTTCTCCTTGCCATCTCTTCATTGTCTAAGCCTCCAGTTCTTGCTTTCCTTCTAATTGTGTTATACCTTTCTTATTTTTATTTCTTCTATTGAGTTCTTACACTAGGGAGACTATATGATATTTATACATGTGTGTCTGGTTTATTTCACTTATGAATATATCTTCAAGTTACATCCACTTAAATTTAAAGGCTTTGAGTTTATCATTCTTTATAGGTGAGTAATACTCCATTATTGAAAAATATCACATCTTTTTCATCCATTCCTCATGTGATGGACATCTTGGTTGTTTCCAAGATTTGGCTATCACAAATTGTGCTGCTATAAACATAGGTACACATAAATTACTACGATATGACATTTTCAGTTCCTCTGGGAAAATTCCTAGTAGAGGAATAACTGGTTTGAATGGGATTTCCAGTCTTGGTTTTTTAAGGAGTTCCACACTGATTTCCATAATGGTTGCACCAGTCTACATTCCCATCAGCAGTGGAGAAGGGTTCTTTTTTCCCCACAGCCTTTCCAACATTTGTTGTTGGTTGATTTCTTTATGATAGCCATTCTTTTTGGGGTGAGATGGTATCTCAGTATGGTTTCAATTTGGATTTCATGAATGGCTAGTGATGTGGAGAATTTTTTCATGTATTTATTTGATTCTATAATTTCGTCCTCTCAGAAGTGTATATTCATCTCAGATGCCCATTTCTGGGTTGGGTCTGAAGCCAAATTTATAGGGTTTGTGGTTTTTCTGTCATTTGCTGTCATCTCTATTACTGGTTTCCTTCTTTCAGCAGGCACAGGGAGATTATTATTATGCTGCTTCACCAATGACCACTTGTATGACTTTGCCTGAGTTAGTGAACCTCTCAGAACCTTAATTCCTCCTACGTAAGATGGAGAAAATAATGGTACTCGTCCCTGAGGATTGTTGTGGGTGTTCAGCACCATAGTACATTTAGAGGGGTTAGCACAGCATGAACAAACACACGTAGGCATGAAGTTACTGTTGTTTTGTCTTACTGTAACAAATGTGTGTGTGTGTGTGTGTGTGTGTGTGTGTGTGTGTGTTTTGGGAATGATTCATTTTATTTGACCTAGTTAAAGGGGCTTTGAAAAGGAAAGCATAACTGTGAAGGCAGAAGGTGAGTACAGAAATATGTCTTAGCTGTTTATTTTCTTAAGATTATCTGTTTGTTTGCTTGCTTTTTAAGGGTAGGAAGAATTTATTGAGAGATTGCTTCTGTCTGAGAGAGACAGAGTTGGGCCTAAAACATGGGTTGCCCATTTCTTAAGATTTCATAATGAAGATTTTAAGCTAATGGTGAGAGGGCTGTAACAGGGTGCTTCTCAAAGTCTTCAAGGCTCAAGACCAGACTCTAGGGTGCTTTTGTGTCATGTGACCCCAAGCTCACAACATCAATATTAGTATTGCTGACTCTCTTGGTTACTTTTCTCGCATTTTTGGGACAAAATACCTGACACCCAAAATTAAGGAAGTAAATATTTATTTAGCTCATAGTTTGGGGAATTTCAGTTCATATTCAGCTGTCTTCAGGGCAGAGTGGAACAGGACAGAGAGCAGAGGTTCATGGTGGCAGAACACAGCAATGCAGCAAGAGCAAGAGGAGGGCTCAATGGCCACAGGGGCAACAGAGAGCAAGTCTGTCTCCCTTATGTACAGGCTATGCACTCCAGGCTGGGTGTAGCACCCACAGCAGCACTCACCTATAATCCCAGCAGCACTCAGACCCACAATCCTAGCAACACTCACACTCATAATCCCAGCAGCACTCACATCCATAATCCCAGAAGCATTCACACACTTAAACCCTGTAGATCATGAGTTAATCACACACTCTAGAAATCCACCCCATAGGGCCAGGGAGAAGGCTCAGTGGAATAAGCGCATCCTGGCAAGCCCAAGGACTTGAGTTCAATCTCTGGTTCCCACCCCCCCCCCCATCAAAATGTCTATCCCATGAATTACATGAGGCTGTGGGAGATCACAAAACAAAAACCATAACACTGACAATGTTTTTTCAGTGTATCAAGGGGTAGTACCCAGGAGTCTATACTGATTATTAGCTGAGGTATGCAGCATTTCATTTCTTTCTTTTTTTTCTTCACATGACTGACACACTTTTAAAAATGCTACTCCAGCTGTCACATGGTTTCAATAAGCCACACCATAAAATCTCAGTATTTAGAAACAAAAAGAAGGTACTTATCTCCGGGTAGCTCAGGATCCTTTGCTCTACCCTGGAAGAGGTCTATTGAAGGGTCCTCCTGCTCTGCCTTGGGGAGCACAGAGCAAAGGTCCAGAACTCCCGGCATAAGTTACCCGGTGCAGTCATTCCCATCTGTGTCCTTCATTACTTATTCTTTCTTCTTTGATGCTATAACTAAAGCCACTGCACTTTACTTTGGAGAAGGAGGTTGTCTTTATATAAGCAAGCATCTTTAGAGTGGAGAACATCAAGGAATCTGCAGTTGTCAATGATTTTCATTGTTATAGAACTTCAGCTCAGGTGCTGCTTTAAACAATAAAGCATTATCTTCACTGTTAGCTGAGGGTTCAGCCTGAGTATAGCAGGGGGCGCTTCGATTCTGCGGCACTCACAGACCTGGGTGCTTATCTCTTCAAGAGTGCAGCTCTGGGAGTCGAGCTCAGTAGCATTTTCCATCATGGTTTCTTCCGGCTCAAGTCTCAGTCGCAGCGTCTGATCCCAAGGGACAGTTTCACAAGCTATAGATCTTTGGTTCTGAAAATGTTTCACTTGACCTTCACTGCTAGCCCTGTAGACCATTAGTTTATAAACAAATTATTGCACCAAGCATTGCCTTTGCTCGCTCCAGGTCAAGCCGCTGTTGATGGTGCAGGTCCGGACCCAAGGCTAGGTCACCTCTGGTTAAGAGTCAGCGCCATTCCCCATTTCCCCACTGCAGCCTGCAAATCGCGCAGTTCTTGAGCACGGGCATAGGCCTCCAGCCACCCCTACTAAATGCCGCTATTATGCGCGCTTTCGACAGGACTGGAAATACAAAGTGTGCCTCAGCATTTCACAAAGGAGGGAAGGGACTCTGGGCGGCTCTTGCCCATCCTCTGGCGCTGCTCCCCTTTTCTGCACTCAGCGCTCCTGCTGCTCCTGGGTCGGGCTTCTGCCTATCTCTCCGCTGTGTGGCACAGCTGTCGATCAGCCTGCGCATGCGTCTCGAGCCTCACTCTCCACCCAGCGGAGCACAGCATGCTTCATCGCTGCGCCCTTAGGAGCGCTCTCTTCAGCTGCCTTCCGCTTAGGTCCTCTGCCGCCTCGGGTTTCCACCATCATCCCCGGGAATGATGCTGAGACTCGGGCCTCTCCGCACCTCGCCTTGGTGCCTCCTACCCGAGCCGTGGCTTCTGCCAGTTCTAGCTTCTGGGTGCTTCTCCAGCAGATTCCCTGCACAGCTCCGGGTCTGTTTTAGCTGCTGGAAGTCTAAGGAACACATATACTCTCACTGCATCTTATAGATTACCCTCAAACTTGCTTCACCTGTGGTCATCTCATAAGGACAAGGACACATTCGGCCCCTCCAGCTACAGAGACACAAGCTCTGGATAGTGCTGGGCTCCTCCTTTTCCTCTGAGGTGGGTTGGCCCATAGCTGGCCACTCATCCGGAAGCCAACCCCTGGTCACACCTCTCTGCTCCTCCTGAGTTGCCAGGATCTCTGTCCCAGAAGGCAGCACCAAGCAGCCTCTGTCCACAGGTGACCAAAGCTGAGCATTGCACCAGGATGACTCTAGTGCAGATCCGATCTCAGTTCTTCACCAGAGACCCGGGTTTCTCCGTAGCAGCCTTGGTCACAGTGTTGGCTGAAAGAGCCCTGTGAGGCACCAAAGCTTCTCTCCCTCTACTGTGCCTGCTGTCCCTCCTCCTGTCCTGCTCAGGCTGGTCTCCATCTGCACAATGAGGCCGACTTTGAAACCTCTGGGCTTCAACCCTGCCCAGAGCACAGCCAAACCAAAGATCAACCCTGCTCCCACCCCTGTGCACCTGCTCCTCTCCCCGAGCAGCCTCTCCACACCTGTGCTGGAGACCACAGCTGCCTGAGCTAGACCTAGAGCTCCCATCTCCCACCTTCTTTTATTCTCAAGTGCATTAGTCCGCAGCAAGGGTGGTTCTTATTGCCTATCTTGATTATTCTGATCCCATCTGTTTGCTGAGTCATCTCATAGACTCCTCCTGGCCCTTGGGTAAGTATCAGCTGAGCAGCTGAGCCTCAAATTCTCCTCCAAGCTTCCTCAGCTGTTGCTCCCCATAGCACTGTGAGCTCCCCTCTGTCTCAATTTCCTTTCTCCATCACTTTTACACTTCTATTAACCATGAGCACTTTTTAAGACCTGGACATGTCAATCAAATTGAGTAAGTAGACATCTGTGTTGAACATTCTCTGGATTACTCCTAGGATCAGGGCCACCTGTATGCTGTGGATGAATCATTAGAAATAGAGAAGTACATCTTACCATTCCATTGGAAAAATGCCTACTTTTGCACAGATGATTTGTAAAATGAGTCATTGGCTCTGTGGTTTCTGTTTGCTTGCAGATGGTTCACTGTCACCAGTGGTCAGCCAGAGTTGGATGAGGAAGCATGCAGAGGGTGTCTAAACCCTGTAGACTGAAAGACTCAGTCTGAGGTCTGGAGCTCACTGCAGTGTTCCATGCAAGTCTGTAGCAGAAGGCCGATGGATCTGTGACTGGAGGTTGATGAGTCTACACTAGAGACTGAAGGGTCCAAGGCGGAGGGAGGCCAAAGAGTCTGCACTGGAAGTCAGTAGTGACGTCTGAGCTGACTGCAAAGAACAGAGCTCCTCCAAATAAATGGAAAAAGAATTTCATTTCTTTTTCTCTCATCAATTTGATGAACACCCTAGAAAACTGGTACTTGGATTCCCATAAAAATACAATTTCTTGAGATCTCATTCTTAGAGATTCAAGTTCAGAACTATTTGAAGGGAGCTCAGCAGCCACAAGCACTATAGGTAATTAAGACCCCAAAGCCAGAACTGAAAACCAGGCATTCCTGGGGCCCACCATCTCCTAGCCCCTTGCCCTACTATGTTGTCCAAATAACTCAAAAATACCCAGAGTCTGAGATCAGTTAGTGTGATTTGTATGCTTTAGAGCACTGGGAAACCTGTTGGTCTCCTGTACAGCAAAGACAAGCCCCCTAAGCAGTTTGCTCTGTGCTCCTGAGGTGAGTTTTGCCACACAAGCATAAGACATCATCACCATAATTGTCTCCCACTGCTGATTAGATACAAACATGACATTAGTGATCATCTTTCATCTTAAATTTGTAATTGGATGCACTATGGTGATTATGAATCCCAATTCAAGGGCATTTCCATAGCATAACCAGTGCTCACAATGGCAATGTCCTTGGGATGCTTCTGCTTTTTGATGATCTGTCCTAACTTTCATTACACCAAAGAGAATATGGCTTTAGTATGCTGAATCTTTTACTTTGACTATTTTCATCACACACTCTGTCTCTCTCTCTCTCTTTCTCTCTCTCTCTCATCAGTGTATCTTCTGTTAATTGGCTGCCTCTCATGGCTAATCCTTCTCAGACTCTCCTTCCTCCAATGGTCCCTCTAACCATCAAGCCACTTAGAATAAAACTGAGAAAAATGTTTTGAGTAAGTTCTACAGTGACTCATTTTTATTCTCTGTCACTGCAGAGTCTCAGTTTTCCTTCTTTTGGTCCTGTATCTCATTGTCTCTTCTCTTTGTGAGTACAATCAGCTCCTTGGAGGTCTCACTCTTCCCATTCTTCTCTCCTCCTGTATAACTGGGACTTCCCATGGGAGAGGTAGAGAGCCAGGCTCAGGTTGCAGTTCTGCCACTTCCCAGCTGTGTGAACCCAGAGAAGACATTTCACCTTTCTGAGGTTAAGATTTTTTTTTTGTCAGGAAATGGGAACTGGTGTGCTTATGGTAGTTGGCACTTGATAGTATTATTAGCATAATTAATTATACACATATATGACAGTGTGGCTCAGAGGGAGCATCTGACAAATTCTGCCTATTGTTTTAATACTGGCCACACAGGACTTGTTATAGTTTTGTTTTGTGTTTAATTAGATAATGTAAGAAGCTCAAAACAGAATGTGGGTAGTTGCACAACAATTAACTGTTCACTTCCCATTTGTTTTGGTTTTTGGAAACTAGGATCCATAAAATTCAAGAGGAAGAGACAATACTGGATGCAAAAGCCAAGAGTGAAGGCTGCGTTATGATCAGCCCACCCTTGATGAATGCAGTTGACTCATCAGTTGTTTCCAGTGTACCAGGCCTAAGGGCTCTGCAGACACACCTGAACACTCCTTAGAAAAGCCTGCCTCTCTCACTTCCGAGGCCAAGGCTCAGTTCTGGTGGTACTGAACTTACATTTTCTATCATTCTCTGTGCAGTTCAACTCTGTAGCTCAGTGATGATGATACAACGGTCACTGGTAGAAGTTGTTGCCTCCCTTCCATCTCATTCTTTTCTCATTTTTGACTTCTTTTTTCTTTGTGTAAATCTCCTGGTGGCATTCAGGGATGAAGAAGGTGCTCAGTTCAGTGTGTGTTCCTATGTCACCCACCATGTATTGACATTTTATTTGACATGTTAGCTGACTTTTCTCTAATTGAAAAATATCATGACGTATCACAGTTTGGAGGACATTTAGAGGTCACAAGTATAAGCCATTCATGTTAAAGTTAAGGGAATTGAGACTCAAAGATGTGCAGAGACAAAATGAAGATCCACACCATAAAGCTGGTGCTAGAGTCCAAGGCCGTGATGCCTGCTCAAGTGCCCCTCTCTCTCTCTCTCTCTCTCTCTCTCTCTCTCTCTCTCTTTGTCTGTCTCTCTCACTCCATATATATTTGTTTTTAAAAATGTATTACTCATTTAATTAGGTTCTTAGTAAGAAATTTAGAACACTAATTTATGAAGATAAATTCCATTTCTCAGAGCAAAAACGACTGCAGGGCGCTCCAGAGCTGAAGAACAGCTTTGATATTTGCTAAAATCTGAGAGTTCACTGCTTTCTAATCCACCTTGCCCTGCTCTGAAATCTGCTATCTCTCTTTCTCAGTGTTGAAGATCTCACCCTCCTGGCATCTGGGTTTCCATAGCTTCTTTTTTAAAATTTTTTTTTAGTTTCTTCTTGAAGTAAACATCAGTGAGGTGTGAAAATCTGGAGATTTTCATTTTGCTGATATGAAGTTTTGTAGAGGTGGAAATGGCAATTTTCCGGTGTGTTCTTCATAAATGAACACAATTAAGGCTAAGAGGCCCAGTCGCAAGTAGCAAGCCACTAGCCAACTGCTTCAGGAAGACCATTCTTCATCCAATATGACTGAATTCCTTAAAATTTGAATACAAAGACTGATACCAATGTAAGATGATGCAGAGACTCACAGGAAGAAGAGAGCTATGTGATAGAGTGCTGCCTCCACAAACTAAGGGCCACCAACGGCCAGCACATATGACAAGGGAGAAGAGGCAACAAAAGATTTTCCTCTAGAGCCCTCAAAGTGGGCACAAACCTGATGATGCCTTGATTTTTTACTTCTAGCTTCCACAACTGGGAGATAATCTTTCTTTCTTTCTTTCTTTCTTTCTTTCTTTCTTTCTTTCTTTCTTTCTTTCTTTCTTTCTTTCTTTCTTTCTTTCTTTCTTTCTTAGGGAAGGGTCTACAGGATGTTCAGGGTCTCATTAGATTGGACTTATAATCATCTGCTTGTTTATAGCCTCCCAAGAGTTGGGATTATGGGCACTTTAATCCACTGAGCTATTTGACTGGCCCGAATTTCTGATATTTAAAACCACCCAACTTGTCATACTTTGTTATGTTACCTAGGAAACTAATACATTCACCATGGGTACTTTTACAATCCACAGAATGTAAATATTACTAGATTCAGAGTGAGAAATTCATTGAAATAGTATCTGTAAACTGTTTGTGATTACATTTGTACTTGGAAGCCTTGGTGATTGCTGTACATTCTGCATTAGTCAGGGTTCTCCAGAGGAGCAGAAACAACAGATATCCATTGACATTTATATTTCATCCAACTACCCATCCATTACTTACACATATTTATCTACTATCTATCTATCATCTACCACCATCATTATTATTATCTATCACACATCTATCATAATTATAGGTAATTGGATTACCTCATTAAGGATGCTGAGAAATCCTACAATCTGCTGTCTGAAAGCTGGCAGCCCAGGAAATCTGGTAATAAAATTCATTTTGAGTCTGAAGGTCAAAGGAATGGAATCTGATAGCTGATGTCAGAAGGTAGAGAGAGAATTCCTCCTTCTCTGCTTTTTCTTTTACTTAAGCCCTTAACAGATTCTATGATGTGCTCACATAGATGAATTACTGAACTTTACTCAGTCTGCTTCTCCAACTGCTTATCGGTCTGGATACAGGCACATCCAGAAATACTGTTTCACCAGAAAGTTGGGCATCCTTTACTCAAATGGATATCTAAAAAACACCATTATGTCTTCTACTGAGTCTTCAAGATGATTGTTATTATTTCTGCTTGCTTGTGTTATTCTGGAACTTGGAGAATTTTCTATCATTACATTTTGCTTATGGGCTACATAGGATACATTTGCTGTCCAACAGTGTCTTTCTAGGCATGGTTATAGTTACTGAAGATTGTACAAGTCTCCATTTAAAAAAAATATATTTTAGTACAGAGTCTACAAGGTTTCATTATGTAGATCAGCCTCATAGTGATCCACCTATTTTCAGCCTCCCAAATGCTTGGATTACAGGTGCATGCCACCATGCCCAGTCTGACAGGGTCAGCATGGCTTGTGGTGCCAGAGATTGAACCCTGTTCTCTGCCCTCTGCATTAGCAGGAGCTTTAGTCCACTGGGCTATCTGGCCAACCCAAGTTTCCACTTTGTATGGCCCTCTTCAGATATATCTTTGCTTTTTCATCTGTTTTCAAGCTGATACATTTGCCCCATACAAATATAAGGTCCTTCACATCATTGCATGCATGACATGGCTGCCCTTGAAATCTCATGGGATAGAGATAGAATCCAGAGCTGTCTTTTTCCTTAAGCATCAAAGCCAAGAAATCCACACTAATAACTGTTCTCTTCTTCATGCCGGCACTGTTGCAGTTTCCAACACTTGTCAATACAAGTGCAGGGCTGATTGGCACTGGGTGATACACAGAGCTCTTCATTCAGATGGTTTCAGAGGCATAAACAGAGATCACTGCTGTTAACTTTCTTTTCTTTTTTGGCAGAACTGGGGATTGAACTCAGGCCCTTGCGCTTGCCAGGGAAGTGCTTATTCCACTGAGCTGTCTCCCTGGCCCCAGATATTAGATTTTTCATGTCCATCAAAATTTGTCTGATAACAGGTGGGTGGTCCTGTACTTCGTGCATACATATTGATGAGTGTTATGAAAACTCTTGAAGTTTTCCCCTGATCAGTATGTAGTATACTTCTTTATTTCATTTGATCATTCTTGGTTTGAAGTTCAAATTGCCTGTGAACAGAATAGCTACCCTTGATTTTTACAGAGGTCCCGGGGAACATAGTATTATTTTCCATCCTTTGACTTTCAGCCTATGAATTTCTTTATGCATTAAATGTATTTCTTCTGTACAACATATTGTTGTATTTTGTTTCTTAATCTAGTCTGTCAATACATTTATTTTAACTGATGAATTGAGTCCATTTAGAATGATAGCTATAATTGATATGTTTTGGCTTATGTTTGTTATGTTATTTTCCTGCTGTTGGTTACTTAATTTTCTCCTGTGTTTAATTGTTTGCTCTATTTGTTGGGTTTGGTTTGTTGTCATTTTGGAATTGTGGTCATTTTGATTCCTTTCTAGAATATCTTTTAGTACTCTGTAGGGTTAGCTTGGTTGTCATAAAATTCTTTAGTTTTTTTTTTTTGTCCTGGAAATACTTCAATTCTCCATTAAATTTTAAAGAGAGTTTTTCAGGGTATATC
>PVKA01026484.1:0-31671 GCA_004027165.1 Ctenomys sociabilis | reverse complement strand
TTTTTTTCCATTTATTTTTATTTTATTAAAATACAAATGTCAATCAGACAGTTTCAAGACACCTTAACCATACAGAGTCGATGAATTAATACATTGCAAACTGTTTTCATAACGTTTTGGTATTGTACAAGGTGCATACATGAAATTATATTTACAGGTTTTTTTATAGCTGAATTATATCAAAGATTCAATGATTATTTACCTAGTGGATGACCATAGCACTAAAAGCCGACATAATATCCTGTCCAACCACCATTAGTGCAGATCTTGCCTCTCATAGAATTATGTAGAAGCACAGCGTTATCTATCCCAACTGTACTGTCTATACACACACATCCTGATTTAATGTAATATGTTTCTACAGTTACTAAGCTTCCAAACATAGAAATCTTTTTGATATCATAAATGGATGCTTTGACATTATGTATGCTTTATTTTTACTACAAATCAGACAGTCCTTGATGCAGTGGCATTGACCACTGGCCCAAGAATTAGAAAGAAGCCAAAGACTGACTGGAATCCTAGGGAGAGGAAGCTGATAGAAGAGCTACTAAGCCAGAAATGCTGCTTTTGTATCATTCACTGCACTCCTTTGCACCACTGAGCCAGGTGCCCACAGTGCTGAGTCTGGCTGCCCTTCTGGATTAGCTAATGTGTATTTGCTAGAAACCCCACTGTGCAGGTCACCTGGGCCACTATTTTCCCTCAAAGGACACAGATAAAATAATTGGATGTACCCTTTTCATGTGAATGTTAGGGTCATTTCCTTGAGTCTTTCTTTATCCTGGGTCTATGCAGACAACTATATTATCCAGGAGTAGCAGAATATTTTTGCCCACCTTTCTAATATTTATAACTTTATTTATATCTATCTATCTATCTATCTATCTATCTATCTGTCTATCTATCTATCTATCTATCTATCTATCATCTATCTATTTATTTTTGTGGAACCAGGGATTGAATCCAGGCCCTTGCTCTTGCCAAGAGAGCACTTATACCACTGAGCCATCTCCCTGGCCTCTATAACTTTATTTGCTTTTGTTGTCAAATCAAGATGAAGTTTCCCATGACATGAGGAAATAGAAGTAACCCTGCTGAATGGAAAAATTCGAGAGAAAATTGCGTATGCTGATGATCTCAACTTTAAAACATGCATGCTGTAAACTAAACTTACAAACTTAAAAAGATAAAATGTTAGTAATATTAATTTTAGGGTGGAAAAGTAAATTTTCCTCAGTTTCAATACTTTGAAATTTTTAATCCATAATTATAATGGATAGGTGCACTTTCTAATTTAAGAAGTTTTTCTAACTTCCATGTGAACATATTTTGTATTAAAAATACAGTGGCAGTAGCTCTCCCATATTTTTGTCTGCTGCAGAAAAACAGGGTGAAATTTCTTGCTCTATTCCATGAGACACAGAGGGAAGCTTCCTCCTGATCTCTCTGGTCATGGGCTCATTTAAACAGTTCTTTATGATTGAACAAATGGACTTCAATCTCCAGTTCACTTTAGTCAACACCTATGGGCCATGCCTTGTGTGCCTGGTTTCCTCTCCATAACCATTATTAACTAAATGTAAGTCCTTTCTCTGGTCCTCAGATGGCTTGTTTAGGGAAAGAGATGTTGACCCCTAAGGTCTTGCTACCACTCCATATTTTTTCCTGAGGCCCTCACATTACTTCTGAAAACCATGACTGCTATTTTATTCCAGTAGTGGTCAGGTCCATCTTGCCTGGTCATCTTCTTTTCAGAGTAAAAATTGGTCCACCCAAGGAACAGTAGTTGTATTTTTCCTAGAGACTGGAACACACCCCTCCAGGGCCATGTATAGGATTTGTGTAAAGATCTAGCTCTAAACCCATCCTTCCTCCCAGGCTTTGTGATCTCTGTTCCTTTCACAGAGACTATTATCCCCCAGATGCAGGCTTTATTTTTGGTGGATTTAGAGAGTTAAACTGTAATTTTTGATATTTCATATTAACATAAGAGAAAAATTTCTAAAAATTCAAGTTGTGGAAAAAAGAAAGGAATGATTTGACATGTTGGGTTGGGAAGAGGTAACTTCTGTGTCAGATGGAAAGATGCATTTGGAGTACCTTATCATTGATTCTTCAAGTAGGTTCCCTTCTGGGACACCTCTTGTCTTAAAGGGCATTAAGTGAAGTGACATAACCTAATAGCAAAGGTTTTATCATGGTGCGTGATCAACTGCTGTTACTTAGTTGAGTAGCAAAGCCTATAAGAACCCCACAGGCACAGGGAAAAAAGACACCCTGACTCTCTCCAGTCCATTTCCAACAGAAGCAAAGAAGAGCAGTACACAGGTAGTCTGAGGCAAATGGATTTTCAGTGGGATTCAGGGGCTTAGAACCACAAAAGTTGATGAGGCTTTTCAAGGTCACAAAGAAACAAATACAGGATTTCCGTGTTTCACAGAGTTTTATCATGAGCAGTGGGTAAACAACAAGGAAGACTCTATTTAACCAAATCAGATTTTCAGTGTTGAGTCCAGGAACATGGTGAAAAAAGGGAGTGGTTGGTCAGGCATGAAGGGCTGGACTTAGGAACATCAACTGATGTCCAGGCAGTAACAAAACTCTTAGGAACCTGGAGAGGTATCTAGAGCTGTTGGCTGAGGTTATCTGTGCATTGCCTCCTGATCAGCATCTCTGACCAACCTGTGAAGATCAACATGTGCATACAAGTTGGCACATGCACATGTATGTACACATACATGTAACAGCCATAAATAGGAACACATACATTCCATTCCTGTATATCATACCTGCATCTTCCACTACAGACCATGGAAGGACAATAATGAGAGTTCAAACTCAAGTACTAGATTTCTTAGATCTATACCTCAGCTCTGCCTCTTGCTAACATTATTACCTTGGGCAAATTAACCAGCTTCTCTGTCCTTCCATTTCTTTTTCTGGAGGATGGAGAGGAGTTGTGAAGTTTGAGTATGTTTCTCTATATAAAGTGTTCTGAGAAACAGTGACTAACATACAATAAGAAATAGATCTCATGTAGAATTTTTATTATTGACTCTTTTCTATGTTTCTCATGGTAGTAGTATATACAGCTATATTAGCACCTCTCTCTCTTTCTCTTCCTGGGAATTTCAGCCTCTTTCATCAATGTCAACAAGCAACACTCTCTCCATATGGAATTCCTGTTGAGCTAATCATTACTGTTTCTTTTGGGTAGTTTTGGCACCACACCGCCTCCTAGGCAAACACTTAGTCCAGAGACTGGGCACAGTTTTTGCCCAATCAGCACTCCTAATAATAATTGTCAAAACTCATAAAGCATGCTACCAAGAGTTGCTGTGAATAACAGGAGGTACCTCTTGGGTGACCTCAGTTGCTAAGTGAACCTGTATGGCATCATGGGAAAGGTTATTTTAAATATAGTATGGTTAGACCTTGACCCTGCTTATTTTGAAAGCCCTGAGCCCCGGAAGTTCACCTATCTTGGTGTCCATCCCTGCACAAAGCCAAACGTAGAAGGGAGAACTCACTGGATAAGGTCTCCTCCTTGTGGACTCACCTACTGAGGCTGAGGGAAGCCCAGGAACTTATCCTTGCCCTTGGGTAGTTCTCAATCACTTTTGCTTGATGACTCATTCCATCTGGAATTGGAGTCCTTTATCTGATTTTCTCCTTCCAGAAAGGCAATACATTTTCACATGCAGCAGCTGCATTTGCCTTATCTTTGTAGCCTAGTGGCTTCCACAGCACACACACAGGCCAGGATACATGCTCAGGACTAGCCATGTGGGATGATTTCTAAATATGGACTTTAGGAAACTGCCCATGTAAGCATCCATTCATAACTATTCATTCAAAGGTGATTGCTCTGTTTTCTC
This sequence comes from Ctenomys sociabilis, assembly GCA_004027165.1. NCBI lineage: Eukaryota > Metazoa > Chordata > Mammalia > Rodentia > Ctenomyidae > Ctenomys > Ctenomys sociabilis. The sequence goes on along the minus strand of PVKA01026484.1, from coordinate 27,790 downwards.
CCCTGGGTCTGAGATGTGAAGACCACCTTGTAATGATGGTTTGGGACTTTGTTTACAAATGAGCTTCTTATCTGTATTCCAGGACTTTTAATTTAAAAGCAAAAAGAAAACATCAAGCTGGAATGCTGGCATACGCCTCTGGTCCTAGCACTCTGGGAAGGTGTTGCTGGAGGATCTTGTTTGAGCCTAGCCTACTCAACTTAGTGACTTCCTGAGACCCTGCCTCAAGATAAAATGTGAAGAAAGGACATAGCTCAGTGCAAAGGTCCTAGGTTCAATCTTCAGAGACACAGAAACATCAAAACCCACCCAACTACCCTTCCCTCTCCACCATACCTCACCTCAATGCATGTACATTGAACTGGCACAGGTGATAAATTGGACAGAAACTCGTTAAATCTTAGACCCCCAGGTAAAATCTTTAAGAAGAGTTCATTCTTCACTAAGCAAAATAGAAAAATTCAGCCACCACAATTCTGAGACTGCAAGAGAAAAGAGTGGAGTGGGGTACAGCCGCAGTAGTGACAGAGTAAGTGGTTTTAGAGTTTCAGCTTGGGAAAAACTCCAGAGTCCTCTCCCAACCCACCAGGAGTTTAATAATAAAATCTGATTGACAAAGGCCAAGTTTTAGCTGTGCCATTTAATTAGGGCAAAATTTCCCTACTAAGTTAGGAGAATTGACACTTTCTTGCTTTCCTGCTTGTCCAGTGAAAATACTGTGTTAGGAAGAATAAGAAACTACTTAACCAAAAGAGAAAAAGTGAGCCATTGCCCTTATCAAGCTTTTGATGCAAATATTTACACTGAATCTTATATATTTTTCTACTTCTATTATTCTGAAAAGGACTTTATATCTTTTTTCTGACATATGCCAAAGCAGGTTTTTACATTTTGCAAGTATGCAAATAGCAAATGGAATAAGAAATTCATGCAGATGCTTTCCCAGATTTTCAAATGCAGAACATCGTGTTATGCTGGTTCCAGAAGTTATAATTGCACTTAAAAGTCCTGCCTTGGTGTGGCATTTAGGGACTTTAGGGACTCTGCACACTAATTCATGTCTGACTTTTACAGCTTTGTAATCAGCCTTATTCATAAGAACTGGCTTATAGAAAACACATTTCATTTCTGGAAGGAGAAGCAGTGATTAATGATGGCTTCAAGAGAGCTTTCTGGGCCCTGTGGAAGCCCAGTAAGTAAGTGGTACTCTGGCCACACCCTGGAGTTTCTGCACAATCCCCAGTGCCCATTCTTGCTTCCTGAGAACTCTCTTCTGCCACTAATGTGCAGAAACCAACGTCCCCTCTGGGGCAGCACCCATTGTCCCTGTCTCCCTCTCCCCTTCTCTCCCTGGAATCTCTTAGTAATCTATCCCAAGTGGCAAACTTTCAGGAATGTCTCTTTTAGGAGTCTTACAAAATGTGTAAGCTTGTATCATTCCTTTCTTCTTAGGAATAAAGGAAAGCTCTTTATAGAACTGGAAACATTTCCTTTCAAACAAAAGCAATCAAGTCCTCCCCAGGGCTGGGCCAGAGAGATTCATTCCTTATCCTCCAGAGACCACAATGGTGAAAGACATGAGTGTCTTCCCTACAAAGGACTCCAAGAACCTTGCTCTGGAAAGACACTCCCTCCAGAATGTCTGCACACTGGCGAGATGGAGAGACAGTAGCTCCAGCTCCCGTGTCATGCTGGTTAATCCAGGACATCTGGCCACCCCATGTGGGAACCCAAATTCTGTGTGCCCTCCAGTGTAAGCAGGAGGGCATGTCCTGTGCGTGGGAAATCTGGCTGCCATGGAAATAAAACCAATGACAGGAGACATGGTGACAAAGCTCGCTCACAGGCTGGGCTTGCTTTGAAAATAATTACAGGCATCTGAATTATTTTCATTCCATGTAAACTATTTTTTTTTAAGTTGGGCAAGTGTTACAGTTAAACTTTTAGAAGTTTTCTTCTTGCATTATATTATTGTTATTATTAATTATTAAATCTAGTAGTTCTATATACTTTGGGCTATTTTAGGATTAACCACAGTTATAATTTTGGGAGGTAAGACAAAAATTTGTGCCATTGTGTTTTGTGGCTAGAGTGGTACTTTTGATAGATTACTAACCTGAAAAAGAAAACCTGAATTTCCATTCTTCTCCATATAACTAGCTCTGAAATTCTAACTAAGCCACTGAACTACTCAGTTTAGGACATCGCTGGAGTGTGGTGCCTAAACTAGTTCAGCTTTAGTTACTTCTCAGAGATGAAAGAACTATTACCTGCCTTATCTAACTATAACATTGATTGAAAAAGTCAACTGAAACATCTGAGTATGTTGACAATTTTGAGGTTGTACAAGCTATTAAATAAGTAAAGGAAACAACAATAATTATTCACAATTTAAATTGGAAAATTTCTTCAAATCTTGTTTCAAATACCTGTCATTAAATGATATTTTCTATGCCCTCCTAGTTAGACATGATTTTTTTATTGCTTCAGAATTGCCAAAACATTCACAAAGGAATGATTTTCTTTTGCTCCCTTCTGGGTGAGTCCGTTACACATCGCCTCCAATGAATGCAGTATTTCCTCACCAGTGCTCTCAAGTTGTACAGAGGGGTATGCTCAAAGCTTTCAAGTCATTTTAATCCAGTTTATCTTTTATCTAGTTGGTGAGAAACAATCACGTCTATCTTCATTTTATAAGTGTCTGTTTAGCTTTCCAGTGTTCAAGGAATCTTAAATATCTCCTTAGGCAAATCTTTCTTAGGGATGGCCAAATAGTTCAGAGAATTAAAGCACCTGTAAAAAGGCACAGGGACCAGGGTCTCGATCCCCGGACCTGCCATGCATTACAACTTAGCCTTCATTCCTTCAAAGATAAAGGTTTATATGAGGACAGTTTTCAGGAATGTGTGTAGGGAAAATAGATAAGGGGTGGAAGTATGTCATGAGAGGGAGGGAAAGCCCATTCAGAAATTCATGATCAAATGGTTTCATGTCCAGCCTGATGTTCTGTCTCCAAGGAGCTCTTAAGAAGCATTATGAATGTGTGTCCAAGGCCCAAAGGTGACACAGGTGATAACTAGATTCTTGAGCATTGCAGTGGTAAGTAGACACAAGAGTAGAAAGAGATCTAGCTACAGGTGTCAATCAAATGCAGCAATGAAAACATTTTAAAGACTGAGTTCTGCAACCCCAGATCCATTTATTTACTCCAACACTGCAATTAAACCTAAATACTGACATTTTGAATTTAATGTGTGAAAAAAAACTTCACACATTAACAGCTTTTGTCTTAAAAGGAAAACAAATAACATACATGTGATATGTTGTCTACCTGTGCTCTACAGTGTCAATAATATTCTGGGGCAAGAAACAGGGAGTTGGTCCAGGTGAGGCATACTGACTTTGGATTGCCTCGACTCTGAACTAGACACAGCAACTACAGCTGGATAAAAAACCAAAACAGAGAACACCTCTGATATATGATATATGTTTAAATGCAGCCAACCCACACACAGTTAGGTTTGATTAAGAATATCTTAAAATCTCTACTTCATATGTTGACCAAGTTTCCCTTAGGAATCCAACCAATGTGAAATTCCTCTTTGAACCCTTGACTAACCTGAAATATGGGGGGAATTCTGTTTATCCAGGTCTAGACCTTGCAGTACTTAAGTACAATTTCACAAGGAGAAGCTTTAAAAAACTTTGGATAAAGTAGGTAAATCTTGCTTTGGAATCCCTCTATGTCTCTTCAGGCAGCATAAGGGGCTAGTCTATATGTGCATGACACACCACTATGACACCCACCATCTTTGCAAGCTTCAATTAATACAGCTTTGAAGCATTTCCAATTTTTATGGCTAAGCTAATTAGGCACAAGATAGAGGTAAACTAAGAATAAAAAATGACCTACTTGAGAAAACCTCCAGAAAGCAAGTTTCAGTATGTTGACCAATATCCTTATCACTGCCTGAGAACTTGTTAAAAATGCACTCCCAGTTCTCTTAACAGACTCATTGAGTCAAAAATTTCAAAGGTAAAGGGTAGCTATGTGCATTTGACAAGTCTTTCAGGGAATCCTAATAGATAGTTATAATGGAGAATAAGGAAATCTCATCCAGACTACTGATGTTTCTTGGGGGAAAATCTGAATCGTTCAGTATGAACATTCATCATGATATGTCATCCTGACTGGAGTAAGACATACCTGGCAGATCAGTAAAGTAAAGTTTTGGGTGTGACTGTGCATGATTGGCATGTAGGCCAGCAAATTGGGGTGGAGGACCAGTTTTAGGTGGCATCAACCAACAGGCTTATAACCTGGATGGAATTTAAAAAAAAGAAAGAATAATGAAGTATTACTGTTTTAAAGATCTCCGGTCTTTCTTTTCCACTGTCACCTTTGGACATTGGTCCATGGGTCTCCAGTTTATTTAGCCTTTCAATGCAGACTTGTATTAGCAACTCTACAATGAGTTTTAATTCTTTGACCTTTGACCAGTGCAGCATCCTTGATCCCTCTTGTGCTGTGGATTTCATCTTCTCAGTGCTGAATAGCTGCTGAATCTTATGAAAGCTATGAATCAGCACAAAGTTTCCTCCCTTTAAGTTGCTGCTATTTGGTGTTTTATCCCAGGGACAGGAAAGTCAGAGAGGCACCAAATTGCTTTGAAATATTTAAGCACTTACTGGATCCAGTTATTGATGTGGGTCCCATGGATGCAAAGGTGAAAAAGTGACACAGCTTTTAATCCCAGGGAGCATTATAGAGGAAGACACAAATAAGTATACAATAGATACAATGCACAAGCAAGAGGAATGCACAAGTGCACTCCAATTCAAGCTTCGGGAGGAAGCCAAAAGAGAAGTGACTTCTAAAACTGAGTTGTGAAAAGCCAAAGGTGTGTTAGAGGGGGGTGAAAGGATGCTTTGGACAGATAAACCAATTATTCAGAGATCTGAGACAAAATAAAATCAAGCCATTTAATGGAAGTTTTACAGTGGGTTAAGGTGTTTATAATGTAAGTGAGAAAGGAGAGGGAGATGAGTCAACAGAAGTTGGAAGGGTACCAATGGACACAGCATGAATTGTTTAGTATGCAGAGAAGCTTGGCTTGGTGGACCAATTCCAAGAACTAGGAATGTCAGTTAACCATTTCTGTCTGTCACTCTAAACACAAGCTCTGGTTTATTCTCGCTAGTATGATGGTTTTAAATACCAACCAAATACTGATGAGCCTCAGTCTTCTGCTCTAGACCTACTTCTTCCCAAAATTTCCAGATGAGCTCACCACTTAAACGTGTGAAAGATGTTTCAACTCTAATCTTATGGGAATAGAACATTTAATTCCCCTCCATGATGTGTGTCATTTGATAATTCCTTGTCTCAATAAATAGTGATACCATCCATAAAGATTTGCTGCAAATCTCCAGTGTCTCCAATTCCACTTGTTTTCATTAATTACATCCAAATCCTAAGAACAGCTCTGCAAGTTTTGTTGATCCAACTTGTAAAATGCATCTGAAATTCTCTGTAGTCTGTCCACTTCCTTCTTGATGGCAAAATGACTATCCATTCACTTGAAGCTCACAAAATCCTCAATTCTTCTAGCATCTCTTAATCTCTCTCACAGAAGTTCTCTACTGGATCTAATTTGTTTGACTGGGTTTAGGTTCATCAATGAACCAAGGGCTATGGCCAGTGCATATCTCCTGACACCTACAATTTAAAGGCAAAGGGGATTTTTGATTTTTTTTCTTATTTTTTATTCAGTCTATGGTGTGTTGGCTTCAAAACCAAAATGGCATGGTATATGAGTATTGGACAAGAAAGCTGTTCAACTCATGGAATCCAAGAGGAAGCAGAGAGACTTCACCACCTACTAGAGTATTCAGATACTGAACTCATCAATAGATGAATGCCCTTATGAGTATGTGACATCTTGCACCTGCATCAGATCTAGGAGATCATAGGCCCAATTTTCCTTGGAGGGAGATAATTTCATTCAAACAAACACAGTGGTAATGGGTGGATAAGGTGGCAATGGGGCTTATATTGTCCCTTCAAGAAAAATTCTGAAACTACTGAGTGATAAAAGTAAAGAAATTTATTTTACAAATGTATCTGAATATAATTTTTTTCTTTTTTGTAGTTGTTTGTTTGTTTTGAACCAAGAATCAAATTCAGGACTGTGTGCTCGCCAGGCAGACACTTGTGCCTCTGAGCTCTATCTCTGGCCCTCATTTTTCTGTAAAAATGACACTGTACTTGCAAAAATTTAAATTTATGTCAAAATCACTTTATATGAATGTTTCTCCATCCATATTGTAATTTCTGGTGGTAACATCGGCTAGATATTGCAAAACCTGTGGTTGTTATTCTTCCTAGCAAAACCCAAGTCTTTGACAAAGATTTTAACTGTTTGATCACTGTTTCATATACCAAAATAAAATATTTATTTTTAATAAACTTAATATTTTCTAATTCAACACATGACTATCTGTGGCATACAGAGTATTTAAGTACTCTCCCAGACATATATAATAATAGTCCTTTAGCAGTTTAAGAGAGACATGTACATGGTACAGGGGCAAACTCTCAAAAATATAACCTCTACAGATACTGACATAAACAGCATAGAAATAGAGAATTCAACTCTTTTTACTCTAAAGGTTTTGACTGCCCTTAGGACAGATCATTACAATGCCACCCTAGAGCAAGCATGTCAGCAGGGCACCAACATGTGCAACGATATGCACTTGCTAAGAAAAAGGTTGAGCATATCTCCTTCTTACAAGCAGGAATAAAAAAGAAAGACAACATTTCTTCTTAAAGGACTGCCTTCTTTCTCCATGCCCCTTAAGACTTCTGATTTTGAGATCTCTGCTTTGCTCATTGGTGTCAGGGGATGTGATTGCTGGCCTGACCTGGCATCTTCTTCCTTCCTCTTTGGCCAGGTGAAACCTATGGGTGGACACAGCCTATATGTGTGGTGATAAGTCAGCTGGTGGCAGGAAATCTTAGTTTAAGGCATAATCACTGTTTTGTACAGAAATTCTCTGTACAAAAACGGACTCGGTGTTGTTTCCCTGACCTGAAATAATTTTGGGGGGGATTGAAAAGATTCAGTAACACACTAAGGAATCAGTTAAAATGTTGGATACTTGCTTCCCTGCTGATCTCTATCAGCTAAAATTTGTAAAAACTACAACTATTTCTTTTGCTTAAATAATGGAAAAATGGCTATAATTTATGCAGAAGAAGCTAAATTATCACAACAAATAAAAAGGGCACCTAAATGATTAAAGACGTAAACTAATCCCAAAGCAAACAAATTGATAGCTCCCCACGCACAAAGCACTTAATACTAAAGCCCTTTGACAGCTTTATTGGATTTTCCTACAAAGATCACAATAGTTGCACTTGCAATTAGCTTTTGAAATTAACTTGGAGTGCTACACATAGAAGTTGACTTAGTAATCAAGTATCATGTTATTCTTTGTGTTAACCCAACTCTCTTTGCTCTCACCCTTATTTAGATTTCTGCTTTCTTTTTCAAGATTTGCAAACACACTGTTTTATCATATTGTGAGGTCTCAGAACCCAAAACTCTGTGGAAGATTCTACTGACAATGGGGCTCAATATTGCCACAAAGACTTTGATACGAGGATGTTGCTGAGGATGCCAAAGAATTCCAAAAGATAAATGCTTAAGCCTCCCTTTTGTTTCATTTTGCTACTTGTTCAAGGCAAGATGCCTGGGCTCTTCTTTCACAAAAAGTGCAAAGAAAGAGGACTTGACCTTCGCAGACTGTCTTAAATTTTAGGCTCTGTTTGTCAGCTGCTAGAGACCTCACCAAAGCAGTGAACTGAGAAGCAGAGACTGAAACTGCAAATGCTGCCTGAGAAGGAAGCATTTATCCTATCACAATAGTCCCTTGTTCTTCCCTGAATTTGGATTGGGTATCTGGTTTAGAGTCCAGATACACTAACCATGGACACCTGACATTCTTAAGGACAAAATGTGGGTTAAAAAAAATGCAAAGGTGTTTTAGAGTCCAAGCATGGTCTGGTGAAATCGCTCCTATTGATTTTTGCCAGAGAATTCTGGGCTTCATGAGGATGACCGACACTTCATCCAGAAAGGTCCAGGTCGTGAGACGACTTGTTCTCCCCTTTCAATCCCACTGCAAGGATTCCTTAACGTAAATACATAGGGCAGTACACATTCCAAACAGACCTATGAAAAGATCCATTGTATTGTGCAAGGGGATTGAAAAAAATGTTTGTATTCAAGATTGATAGTAAAAGACATAAGAGTTTTTTTTCATTTTTCTTATTCATTTACAACCCCCTGGAACTGTAGGATTGAAGCAACTGAAACAATTAACTGCCTCCTGTTTATCATTACCCTGGCAGCAACAGCATCTTTTGGCCATGCTGGGACTGTTTTCCTGCGCAGTGTATGCCCCCACTGAGGCCCAACTACCGTACAGAAGGACTGGAATCTGAAAAGTCCTTAGAATAACACTTCAGGGCTTCACTGCTGCTAGATCTGTTTCTTTTTAGCCTGTCCTAGAAACAGTGAAGCACTGCCACATATTTAAGGTGGTGGGGGGGGGGATAGCATCTAAATTCCTCGTGTATCTCAGCAATCTAAATTAAAACACTGAGGAAGCAGTTACTAGGTTGTTCTGACAAAGATAACAAGGCTGTGAGGATTGGATTTAGAAATGAGCATGGCAGGGCTCTCTCAGTTGTATGCAATCTGGAATGTCACACCCAGACGTACAAGTAGTTAGGATGAACTTAAATAGCCGGACCCTATAAAAGAAAGAAAGGGGGGAAAAAAAGTAAAGGAGAAGTAGCATTGCACATTATTATGGGCTGACAGGCTTGGTACCATTATTATAGAATGCTGTACCATTTTGTTTCAATTAAGGAACACAAATAAATCACAATAAAAATGGTTCAATAGGTTTGGAATCACTCTATATAGTCATAACAAAGCTACCACACTGTTTAAATCGCCCGTGGAGAACCATCATTTGGTAATGACTAACAGAGAAAAGGGACTAAGGGCCTCTTTCTCAATGTTCTGAAAACCACTTGGAGTCCTATTCTCTCCAGATCCCTTTCAATGATCAAGAGGACTGTGTGCAAGGGATGGAGGATCCCAGGGTCATTGACAGACTCTCAGCAGACACCGGTGAGACCAAGGCCTTGGAGCCCTGCCTGGTACTACCCTGGAGACTAGTGTTAAGATAAGAGAGTCTTGGTTCTCATATCCTTCCCCTCTCTGGTCATTATGTCTGTATTCCACCATCTGGGTGGAGTGAATGTTCCTCCAGGAAGCTGTCATCCCGGCCCCAGCCAGGACATAGTAGCTTTGGTGTCCCATGGAAAACCTGAGTGTCAGAAGATCCTTCAGCTTTGGAAAGAATAGTCTGGGTCTTCCCTGGAACTTGTCCAACTATGGGCATAGCTCATCTGACATCTCCTGAAATTTCCATTACATCAACATCATAGCTGTTAGAACAAGGCCTGGAACACTTGTCTGTTTTACAGAATTCATTTGCACTATTCACTCTGCCTTTATTAAGCAGGCTGAACTGAGCAGACGAGCGTATTCCCAGGAAACAGCTCTCTGATAACTCAGGAGCCTTCAAGTCTGCAGAGTGTTACTCTACTTTTCCTTAACAAAGAACTGAGTGTTGGTACTTCAAATAAAAGCTTTTTTTTTTTTTTTCCTTTTGTTTCTTTCTTTTTTTTTCTCCACTCTTATAATTGAGGTTGGGTGAATTTGCTGCAGATTTTTTTTTCCTTTCAGCTTTCCTTTTTGTTAAGAAGATATTTTACTATCTTATTTCTCTCCCCTATTGCAACTAGTGATCATTTCCAGGGGATTTTCCTTGGGCACTTTTCTCTCTACCTTTACATGCCGAGCATTAAAAAAAATCCCAGATTTGTTTTACTACTATGAATATATAAAAGCATTAAGCTTGCATTTTGAATAGAGCAGAGATTAAGGCACTGGCAACCTTGAAATAGCTCTTTCTCAACTTCCATTCCCATGAGGTTATCCACATAAAGTTGCTGTTAGTACAGGGTCAGTGTGATGAAATGTATTTGTTGAGTCTCTTTGGTGCCAAAGCTTTTGCCAACAATCTGATCTACCTGATAGTGGTACTATTTCAGAAATGTCCAGTCAGTAGAGCAAATACAGAGCCTGTGCGTTTTCAAACACAGCACTGATGACTGAGAAAATAGCCAGTAAAAACTTCACATTTTTCCCCTTAGAAATAAGTATGTAATCATGGGGAGCTAATCAGAGCTTTTAGGTAGGCATTTTTATGTTAGTAATATGCCCTCACTGGACCTGCATTTCAAATAGCATCAGGTCAGGATATCCCCAGCACAATGCTTCTGCCCTTTCCCTGATCCAAATGTCAGGGATCTGTTTAAGGGTTCTTTAACATCATTCACAAAGATGGCAATATGGAGTGGAGTATTATGAAAACAAACTACAAAAATGGGACATCAAGCAAAATATATCATGTTAGAACGTCAATAAACAAGCTCACCTTTGACATTAAAGTAACATATGCGAATGTTAGGATGGGAATTATAATTTACTTGAAAATTATTGCTCTATTAGGAAATGGAAGAATTACATTTTTCTGGAGTTTTTTATGTATGTAGTACAGGGTCTCACTACACAGCTCAGATTCACAGTGATCCTCCTCTTTTCGGCCTCCCCGGGGTTAGGATTATAGGTGTGCTCCCCCGTGCCATCTCCATAGCTGGTTCAACATGCCTGGGGAAGGGGCCAGCACAGCACGTGGTGCTGGGGATTGGACCCAATCCCTGCGCTTGGCTGAGCAGGTGCTAAGTCTGCTGAGCCATTTTTCTGGCCCTGAATTACATTTTTCTTACCTTTCTATTCCCCAGTTTAAAGCATCTCTGAGTTAAAGACTCCTATATATATAACAGAATACAATCAGAGGGAGCTTAGATATGTAGGTCTACCAAGCTTTCTAGCCTCACTCAAACCTCTTATCAACAGTTAGGTGAAATCTCTGCTTAAGAGGGATTTTAACTTGGAATGACAGATGCTATGGGCAGGTTGAAAAATCTGAAGAGGCCTGGAAAAGGTGATGCCCACTCATAATTAATTGAGCCCTCTGAAAGGCTGAGGCACCAAGGATTCCAAGTCTGAGACTAAACTAGGGAATATAAGGATTTATTGAATCCCTGCCTCAAAATAAAAAGAACTTAAAAAGCTAGACATGTAGCTTAGTCCAAAGGCCCTGAGTTAAATTCTGAGTACTAATTAACACAAAAACTGACAGTGAAGGAATTTCTTGACCTTAGAGATCGGCACTGAGAGAGAACAGATATTTACAGATGAAGATGTGTATGTGTGTTTTAGGGGAAAAGCAAGAAGACAAGAAGCAGGGATGGAGCTAGGGAGGGGGTTACAAGGGTCTAGGCCTTATAAGGTGGTTCTCTCTCCTTACCAAGCTAGAAAGGTGAATTCCAATAGCAATTCTGCCAAGAACTCAGAGGGCCATCGAAATGATGCACCACTATAATTTTGCCTCCTGCCTCCTGCCTAAAGGCAATCTTAAAAATAATACCAAAAAGTCTGTGTGGTGTGAAACACAGAAATGGATCAGCCTGCTTATGTGTTTGGTGCTTTGGCCAATAGGATGCAAAGCTCAAAACTACACCCAGCTTGGTGAACACTAGGTGATTCTAGTATCTTGGTCAATCAGCTTACCCCTTTCCCTAGAGGACATGGGGAAAAGAAAGGTAGATAAGAGAGAGAGAAGACAAAGGGGAAATTAAAAAGTAACAGGCATGGAAAATGGAAAAGGCCATGTAGATCACATAAGTTGCCTGCTGCCCAGTTTTGTAAAGAGGGAAAGAGTAACAACGTCCACAGACCATGTCTGTTACTTTTTAATTTCCCCCTTTGCCTTCTCTCTCTCTTATCTACCTATTTATTTGGAGCATTAATTCATACTTTCTGCCCTCCCCAACTATTAGAAGGTAAACTCAGCACCTTCACCCCTAGCACTTTTTTGTATTGAAACAGCACCTCCCTAAGTCACTAAGTTCCTCACGTAGTGCTCAAACTTGTGTTCCTCCTGCCTCAGTCTCCCAAAGAGTTGGAATTGTATCAGTTGTCTGGATAATTTTAGTTTCAAGACTGCAAAGTAGGCTCCAAGATGGCTTGCTTAAATTCACACCCTCGAAGGATGAAAATCTGGAACCTGGAACTTGAACTGGGTCTGTGTCGTACTGCCACCTGCTGTGTCCCCTCACCCAGTGGCAGAGACCCAAGCAGTAGGAACTGACTCACATGCTCCAGTGACTGATGCTGAAGGGAAAATGCACTCCCATGATTCCACGCAGGTATGTTCTCCAAGGAATCTCATGTCACTTTCATCATAACTGTGTGAAACACAACTATGACCCTTATTTTAGAAATGGACTATTTGGGGTGTTAAAATTTGTCATTTTTTATTATTCATTTATTCATTCATTGAAGATATAGTTATTGATAATTTGTAGAATTATAGTCAGGAGGTAAGTATAACATAAGCAAAAAGATGTTAACATCTTCTCTTGGGGCTTGTTTCCTAACAGACAAGGGGAAAAGCTGTTCAAATGTTCATACTATTGACTATTAAAAAAAAAAAAAAAAAAAGGAAGTCTCAGAAAGAAAACTCCCATTCCTGGGAGAAAGGCCCACAGATGGACACTCAGCCACGGTGAGGGGTGGTTGGCACCTGGGAGGCTTCCCTGGAAGCATAGTCCTTAATTAGAACAAAAACATAGAAGAATAGGCTCAGAGACTCCATGTCTATGTGTGTATGCAAGTGTGTGTGTGTGTGTGTGTGTGTACGGGGGTAGATATGCAGATTTCAGGCAAAAGACACATAAAGTACAAAGGTCCTTTGGCTCCCATTCTGCAGGAAGGTAGAAGTAAAAAACCTGGGAGTGAGTTGATGCTGGAGGCAAAATCTTACAAGCAAGTAACAGCACGGTCTCTTGACCCTTCGTGACCCACTTCCCACCCCAGATTTAAGAGCCAGGATCTTTCATATATTCTTTTGAGCATGGGCTCAAAACCCTGCTCCATGTCCCTGCAGCAGTCCACAGGTTCTTTTCCTTGCTTTTCTGGTAATGTATACCGCTTGGGTATTGAATAGGTCTGTGAATTTAGGTCTTTTTAAAACTGCAGATGCCTGGAATGTAAACTTTTACATGGAGGAGGAGAAGGGACAGAGACTGGGGTGCTCACAAGGGCTCAGCACAGTGCCGGACACACAGGAGACACAGAGCCACCTGTGCCTTTCTTGTGTGTAAGTGGCACTCAGCAATCTGGACGCAGACATTAGTGGGTACCTCTCAGCCCCCTGTGCTGCCAGGAAAGAGACATCCAGCAGCCTTCTGCCTGATTCAGTTGTAAAGTCCTCCCACTTTTTCTTCTCAGGTTAATGAAACACACAGCTGTCTATTGAAAAAAGCATCAATCCGCAAATATATTTCTATAACCAAAATCTCTCTTGGAGAGATGAGCCAACTTGTTGGAATGCGGCAATTTAGTCATTGTGAATCAATGAATCTATCAGCTTTCAAAAGCTTGAGTAGGGCCGGTCAAATAGCTCAGCAGATTAAAGTACCTGCAAGCACGCACAGGGGCTCGAGGTTCTAACCCTAGGCCTACTGTGCAGACCCCACCCCCAGGGCACACTGAGCCAGCAATTGAGATTGTGGTGATGCATGCCTGTAATACCAGCTCTTGGAAGACTGTAAACAGGAGGATCTCTACAAGTCCAATCTAGTAGTGAGACCCTGAACATCCTGTAGACCCTTCCCTAAAGTACAAATAAATAAATAAATAAATAAATAAATAAATAAATAAACCAAACTTCTGCATATATAAAAATGCAGTTGAATGTCCTTTCCTAATAGCTGTCTTACTGCTTGTGAGCAGAGATGACTTGGTCTTTCTGAGGCAGGCAGCAACAGAAATAAAGTGCTGGATCCTTTGAGCATCATCCAGACCATAAGCCTGGAGGATTTCAGCATTTTCATTGCACAGAAGAGAAAATGCTTTTGCAGAAGTGGAAAATGAGCTCACCAATTGTCCTTATGACTGTGAAGGGTTAGGGCCAAGTCAAGACTCCTGTGTGCCTCCCTCCCCGTAAGTCTTCCTGTTTTCAGGCCTGTTGGGCCTCAAATTTATCAGCCTCAATAGCCTCCTCAACGATGGCTCCTCAGAATTTGTATGTTGAACTCCTTACCCTCATTCCCATGCATGAGAAGTGGCGTTGTGGGAGATGATTAGGTTATGGGGAAGGGCCGACTTATTTTTACAAAATAGGTCACAGGGAGCACTCTTGTCTTGTTCTATCATAGAAGGACATGGCCAAAAGTTACCATCTACAAACCTAGAAATCTGCCAATGGCTTGAAACTGGACTTCTGTACCTTCCTGAAGCACATAAGTAACCTAGATTTGGGTATTATGTTTTAGCACTCTGAATGGATTGAGGCACTGTTTACAGGTGTATTAAGCAGCTGAAGATCTATAAACAGGGATAAATAATATACTTCAAGCACTTCTCACTATAGTTGTTTTGCTTCTCATTCTGACTTCTAAGTAATCTTTAGTGCTTACTTTATACTGGTTTCAACCGGAACCAACTAGAATTAAGCAACAAAATTTAAACTATTTGTGAAAGAAGACTTCAAACAATGGTATCAATTCCATTCCCAAATGCAATTTGTACTGTAGTTAATTAGTAAGAAAAGCTATCTACTAGTTATTCATATGCTTACATGAAAGTCCATTCTTCAGCTATGGTTGAAAAGATAGAAAACAAATATTTCCTAATCTTCAGGAGGCTCTTCCATCTGGAGCTGAGTTTTTGCAAATTGACATACAGTTTTATGCCTGTGACATGAAATAAGACAAGAAAACAGCAAAAGCTCCAAAAACAGGCAGCCATCATCAGGCAGCAAAGCAGGCCCCTTAAACAGAGACACACAGCCCACATATGGAGCCCACACTTTCTCTTCACACCCACACAGAATTGTGCTTTTGTCTCAGTCACTCTTCCCTCATTGCTGGGACAGATAGCAACACCCAAAACAAAGGAGGGAAGGTTTACTTAGCTCACAGTTACTGGAGGTTCCAGTCAATACTCAGCCGGCTCCAGGGCAGAGCAGCACATGGCAGAGAGCAGCCTTTCATGGCAGTGGCAAAGAGCAGAGAGCAAAATGAAGGGGTAGCAGCAACAATGGCTAAAGTGAGCAAGTCTGTCTCACTTAAGCTGCATTCAGGCTCTCTACTCCAAGCTGGGAGCAGAGCTCCACAACCATAATCCCAGTGGATCATGAGTCAATCACAGTCTAGAAATCTCCCCCGTGACTGCATGAGGCTTTGGAGGGCCAACTAGACACAAACCACAACAACTTTCATTGTTTTTCCTTGCAAAACATATCCTTGAGAGAATCTTGCTTTTCCTTTTGCTAAAATCATAGCTACCCAGAATGATTCCTGTACTGTGAAGTAATCAATAGGGCAAAGAACCATGTGTTACCCATATGATGAAAGTGTTCCCCGTGTTACTCTTACTGCCACCTTTGGGATTCCTATGGGTAGAATACCAGAATAAAAATGCAAGAGAAAAGTGTGAATTCTGAGGACAATAAGTTTCACTTTCTCTCTGCCATACTCTGACAAATAGTTGCAGCTCTAATCACAGTTTTGATTGGGATCCTTCCCCTAAAATACTTTTTGTACAGAAGAAGGCAATGGGGATATGTACAAAACACAGTGACATATGAGATGTGATTGAAAAAATAGTAAACGTTTAAACTCTTGTTTTTGCTTTGTTTCATTTTTGTATCAAGGATTGAACTCAGGACCTTGTGCTTGCCCATCAGGTGCTTATGCCGCTGAACTATCTCTCCAACCCCAACTGTTTAAATTTAAAATTCTATTAAAGGAAAAGTCATGTTACCACTAATATCCTTCAAAACATCCCCTGTCATTAAACACATTTATCCCATTATTGTTGCTGCATTCTGAAGCAGTTCTGGAAGAGCTCTTCACAAGTGTCATTAATCATACTATCCCAGCTGCCTGGATGTCCTGAATTTATTCAAATTTTTTTCCCATTATGGTTATTTTGACTTTGGGAAAAATCCAGAAATCACACAATGCACAATCCAGTGAGTCAGGTGGACAAGGACACACCATGGTAATGTTTGAAAGAGACTGTTGTTCTGTTGGGGTACATTCAACAGCAGCACTCGATGTATTTTTGATCTACAGCACCTCATAGAAGCCCTCAAAGCAGAGGACTCTAGGAACATCATGAGAATGTTGGGATAAAAATGTTTTAAGAGGCCCAGCAAGATAGCTTCAGCACACTAAAGCACTTGCTTAGGCAAACTTAGGCAAGTGCAGGGACCACATTTCGATTCCAGCACCACATGCAGTGCCAGCCCCACTCTTTGGGTTGGTTGAGCCAGCCAAGAGACAAAGACAGAGAGAGAGACACACAGAGGGAGGGAGAGAGAGAGAAAGAGAGAGAGAGATTGTGGAAATAAATGAATGTGTCATTATAATATTTTTCAAATATTTAAAAAATTGTTCATGGATGTCTGTGATGTACTATAAATACATATTTATAGCTATATAAATATGTATAACTATATGTGCAAATCTAATGTTTTTCAGCCACAAAGAAGAATGAAATTCTGTCCTGTGTAACAAAATAGATGGAAACAGAATGCATTGTGTCATGAAAAGTAACACAAAGAAACACAAGTACTCTGTGTTCTCTGTCCTAAGAGGAAGCCAATAAATCTCAATCTGAGAAGGATGAGGAGTGTAATCTAAGGGCTGGACTTTGATCAGTGTAGACTGTATGAATGTATGGAAATAATGCATAGAACCGCCTGGATATGTATAGTTACTACACTGTTACTAGAAATAGCAGAAGGAGCAGAGCTTGCCCTTGGTGCTGAGGTTTTTCCCTGACATAGACAGGGTTGAACATGCAGCACCATATGGTGGATGATGCCTGGAGCAACGAGGTGAAGCCAGCTGTGTGTCGTGAATGAAGTTGGAAAAAGGTTCCACACTTCAGAAATAGGCAGAATTACCACTGGAAGAGGACCCAACACACACCAAGACAGGCTTGAACTTTTGCCATCCTTGTGGGAGTAGAGTCTATGGTCCAGAGTAGGGCTAAATAGTGTTAAAGTGCTAAGACACAGCTGAATCAAAGCCATCCTAAAAGATCAGAAAAAATCTCCAGGTGAACTCTAAAATTAGAATTAAAAGGCAAATGAGAAAGCCCAGGAGCACACAAAAATCAACAAGGCATCAAACATAGAAAAAGAATCACATGAAAAACTAGTTAACAGAAAATTTTTCATTCATAATATAAGAACTGTTTTCTCACAGACTTGAAAGATGGAATATCTCCTGTACTTACAAAAATAAAACAGGAAGCTATAAAAACAAAGATAGATATATAAACAAAACTATCCCCTAAAATTTTCATTCCATGGTCCCTAGACAAAGATGAAACAGGAGAATCATAAACACAAAGCATAAAATATAACTGAAACAATGCACAAATATCACCAAACATGACATATGTAAGTAGTTCACTCCATTGAAAGGCAGCCACCTGAAATTAGCAGTTTTTAAATTCCAATTATAAATTTCTGCAAGATATGCATTTCAAATAAAGCAATATAAGAGGTCAAAATACATTTCAAGGAAAATGCGTAAGATAAATTTTCCCTCCCTAGTATGCGACCACAGACTTTCAGTATAATTTAAGGTGAAATTTAAATTGAAATAACTTTGGGCAGGTGTGTTAGCATCTTTCTGCTTTAATTTTCTTATGTGTAAACTGGAAATAATAATAGAAACCAGTTCAAAGTTTTGTGATGTTTAAGTAAATTAAGAAGTGCAAAATACACTAGTCTATACTTCATAAAAGTAGGAACTCATTGCAAGGACCATCATCACAATTTCAGTCCTTATTATTTGTGCTGCTGAAGTAAGCACATAATTCCAATTATTATTAAAGAATAATGGCACACACTGATCAAGGTGAAAACGAAAAAGTTTAAGAGTTACATTATATGAGATTTAGCGGCCATTTGGAAAATACACACTCATATTGTTCTTTTATGGATAGAGCTTTGGCATAGTTTAAAAATGAAATTGATCAAATCAGCACCTTCTTCCCTGTTAGTCATTTTATTTTCTATTCCCAACAACATAGGTAGCTACTTTTCTTAAATTCCTTCTCTCTTTTTCTTTCTTTCTTTCTTTTTTTTTTTTTTTTTTTTTTTTTTTTTTTTTTTTTTTTTTTTTTTTTTTTTTTTTTTTTTTTTTTTTTTTTTTTTTTTTTGTAGAACTGGGAATTGAACTCAGTACCTTGTGCCTGCCAGGCAGGCACCTATGCTGCTGAGCTATCTTCCTGGCCATTAACTTTTATTAATTTCTTACTTATTCAAGAATCTCCAGGCCTGCCATGCTGGCTCCACCTCCAGGGCACGCTAAGATGGCAGTTGAGACTGGGCGTGGTGGTGTGCACCTGTAACCCCAGCTCTTGGGAGGCTGTAAACAGGTGGATCACCACGAGCCCAGTCTAGTAGTGAGACTCTAAACATCCTGTAGACCCTTCCCTAAACTACTAAAAAAATTTTTTTGCATAAACAAGATATGATATATCTTACTTCCACCTTTTGTACACACATGTGAACACATACACACGCATACAAATAATTTACACTTTTTGGCACTTTCTTTTTTTAAATGTGTTCTGGAGAACTTTCCATTTAGCACAATAGTAACAGGTGAGAACATGGGAAGAGGATTTGAGAGGTGTATTCAACTTTGTAAATGTAATTAATTTTGTTAATGTCCTGCTGATGGATAATTCTGTGTCGATTTTATCTTCTAGTGTCATCAACAATCCCATGGTGACAATCTTTCCAATATAGCTTGCACACTTGTGTGAGATGCCTGTGGGACCAATTCTTGCACCACTGGGTTAGTGAGTATATGTATCAACCTACTGACAATTCAATGGTAACTATTCACAATTTGCCTTCACTAATTTTTATTCCAGTTTTCAGTTCTATTTGCAATGTATTTACTGTACTTTCACTGGGAGTTTAAATTGACTCTGGAAAAATATTGTAGTTGTCTAATGAAAGTGAAATCCTTCATAGCATTTTGAATTCCAAACACAAAGAAATTTAGAAAGAAATTCTCAAATATAGCATAAAGAGACACATAAAATGAGGTTTAATAAAGTATAATTGTAATTGTGGTCCTCTGTATGCTAATAGAAAAATAAAGCATAATATATTAGTATGGTATAATATGCTACTGTTAAAATAAATGAATTAGGGCTGTTTATGTTGACCAGACTAGACAAACTCATGATGTTGGGTAAAAGGAGGAAGTTGCCACATGATGTACACACAATTGTACTATTGAAGGAATTTTTAAAAGAATTGTACAAAACATTACAAATAATGTGCTTGTTACTAAATTGTAATTATATTGTTTTTCTTTTTCTTTGTTTTTTTTTTTTTTTTTTTTTTTGGAAGAACCAGGGATTGAAATCAGGCCCTTCTGCTTGCTAGGGAAATGCTTATTCTACTGAGCCATCTCCCTGGCTCCATAAATTGTAATTATAGAAATATATATCTATACACTGTAGTGTCATGTGTTTTTTTGCAATAAAACAATAAAATAAAAAGGAAAGCAATAAAATAAGAACATGTATTTTATAAATTATTTGCAATAGCCACCCAAAGAGTCGTACATGAAAGAGAACGAAAGTGCATGGAATCTACCCATAGACTAAACACCAAAAAGTCTATCTGAAAACTTGAATCCCATGATAACATCCTCCATGAATTCAGCTGAAAACCTAGAGCCTATAACAATGCCTCCTATAGGTCCAGCTGGAGGCCTAGAGCCCAAAACAATATCTTATGCAGGTCTGTTTTACAGATCTTCTCTGGGAAGGACCAAAAGTTGGTGGTGGAAGCTAGAGAGTCTATGCCAGTGGGATGAAGGATCTGTAATAGTAGCCTGAGGAATCTGAACTGGATCCAAGATAAGAACCATAGCTCCCCTGAAAAAAATTACAACCATCCTCAACAACAGTAATGTGAGGATAAAAGCTGCTGAGTTCCTATCAGAAAAGCCAACAGGATGAGCTCCAGGAGATTGAGTAGTACATCATCTTCCTTTATGGAGCCAAGAAGTGATGCTCAAAGTGAGGACCGGTGCTCCCCAAAATGAACCACAGCCATCCTCAGCAACAATGATGCCCTGAACTTTTCTTTCAAGGAGAACAGCCAAGTACGTGAGGAAAAGTTCCCCCATCAGAATATCCCAGGAAAACCAGCAGCTAAAACAGCCTCTCTAGTTGTGCCATTTATGCTGCTGGCCAAAATCACCAGGTGTGCCTCTCACACCCAGCACTACAGTTGTTCAGTTCAACTAGGAGTTAAAAAATTGACCACCAGTTGGCAAAACACCACATATGGGTGCACATATGTACGAAAAATGCTTAAAATCCTATATCTGAAAGTTTGACAATGATTCCTCTCTAGGTGTGATGTTCAGTTATTATGGTGGTGGAAGGGGACTTCCACATAGTTAATACTAGATAAAATCTATTCTGGGTCATATTATTTTGTTTCAATTTTTATTTTATTGAAGTACAAATATCAATGAGACAGTTTTAAGGTACCTTGACAAGATGGATTTGATAAATTAATACATTGCAAACTGTTTTCATAATGTTTTGGTATCATCGAAGGTGCATACATATTATACTTACAGACATTATTATAGCGTATGTCTCTTAGTAAATTAAGAGAGTGTAGCTGTTTGTGTATCTTATTTTTTATACCTGAATTACATCAAAGATTCAATAATTAATACTTTCTACCTTGTTATTTTCCTAGTGGTTGTCCATAGTACTAGAAGCCAACATAATATCCTGTCCAACCACCACTAGTGCAAATCTTGCCTCTCATAGAATTATGTAGAAGCACGGCCTTATCTATCCCAACCTACTGTCCATACACACACCATGATTCTTCCTTTCTATATCCCTTCCTTTGTCTACACTTGTCAAAGATGGGCACTCCATTGTCATTCAATTAATTCAGGTGCCTGAACTCGATGACACAATCCAACAGAGTTCAGCATTACACAACAATAGTGAGTTATCCAAAGAAGTTGTCGACCATAGCCATTTACAGCTCAACTTATTATTATGGCCCCGCGGTGTATACTTCATTTTTATACTTTTCTGCTGGATGGCTAAGACCTAGATAGAGCAAGACTTATATACCAACACATGTACTTTTTGTTTCTTATGAGGTCAGTGAAGTCCCCTCAGGGTTTATCTTGTAGTCCTGTACATTATTCTGTAGATCCTTTATCTGTGTCATCCATGTGGATCAGACTTGTGATGACCGCCCTGCTTTCAGCCTCCCCAGTGTTGGGATTACAGGTATGCACCACTAAGCCTTGCCTCTGGCCCACTCAGCCCACCCTGGGGGCAGGGCTGGCATGGCATGTGGTTCAGGGATCAAACCATGCTACCTGAGCTTGCCTAAGCTTGCCTAGGCAGGTACTTTAGTCTGCTGACCTATCTCACCTATCCGAAGTTTCTTAATTCTTTTTTTCAATGGAACTACCACATGATCCAGCAATCCTTCTTCTGGGTATTTATCCAAACAAAGTCACTTTGGGGTTACAGAGAGATACTGCAGCTTTATTCACAATAGCGAAGAGTCAGACACAAGGTATACGACCAGAAATGGATGAATGGATAAAGAAATGTGATACATAGAGGAATATGATTCAGCCTCTTAAACTAAGACCTCTTGCTATAGGTGTCAATATGGATGGTCCTAGAATATGAGGGATGTGAAAGAGGTACAAATCATGGAAACAGAGTAGAATGATAGTTCCCTGGACTAGCAAGAGTTTACAGTCAAAAGGTGTGTAGATCCAGGCCAGAATGAAAATCCTGAGTTGTAAGGTTTATGAACATAAAAATAGAGAGTGGTGGTGAACCTCTGGCATGCATATCTCAGAAGGTTGTTTGTATCATTGCAAGCCCTGAAAGGTTCACCATCACTAGAAAGAAGTGTCTACTAGGGCAAGAAAGTTGGGGAGAATGTCAAGTAAAGATAAATACTTAATTTTTATGAAAAGAGAAAGAGCACCAAACCAGAAATTCCACTGGTGGATGATCACAATCACAGTAGAGACAGATTCTTAATGAAATGAATTCTGGGATACAGTTGAGGTAAAAAATTATGGGGTGGTGGTGGACCTCATATAAAGTAAGGATGATACATGATTGATCCCCAAACTTAACAAGCACATTGGTCAGGATGACAATGCTTTGGCATATTGATATCCTCTTTTCAGTTGTCAATGGGTTATGGCACACATAAGGGTACTGAAGTTGCACAGAGTGGCTTGGCCAGTAAGGACCATAATATACTGGCTTCAATTATTATTCTGTAACCAAAGATATATTTTAAAAGAGGAAAGAGTGGAAAAGGAGAAACAAAAAGTTCAGTAAGCACGCACAGTCTAGGGGAAAGCTACCTTGTGTTCAATTCTTGGTGCCACCATTACATGATTTAAGAGATGCTATTTTCTGTTCTGCGTCCTGGTTTCCTCCTACACAATGGCAATGACACGACTTTCTCTCATAATTGCTTTGGAGAATATGTAAAATTATATATATAGTGTGCAATTCTTATCACATGGAAAATGCTCTTTAGAGCATATATATATATATTATTATTAGTCATTATGTTATAGAAGCATGGATAATGTTTTGCCGAGTACAGAAATGGCAGTCACGTGGTAGCTCCAAACATACTTAAGGTCTGAGTCTCTTAATGTAGTTGGAAGAAATAATGTTTTTCTACTTGTGAAGGCATTCGCTGACTCTACTTTTAGAGCTTGTTAGGTTAGTAGCTTGTCTCCTATGTCATCGTGTTGACATGAGTAACACAAGGCGAGTCACAGAAAGAGGTATGCTTAGAATCTGTTGGAATCTATGTGTATATTATGTTTCTTACTGTAATAAAATGACAAGATGAAGAGAGTGTCAGCATACTGATTTACAGTGCAAATGACCCTGCAAGCATTTGCATGTTCAAAGTCTGTAAGGTCAGTGCATAGTCACTCCCTAGTCTGAGTTTCCCAGGTATGAAGGAATCTTCAAGGAGAGACTGTGGATGAATATGGCATGAAACAGAATTAACCGAATGAAATGTACAAAAGGATCAGGCAAATCTATTTCACTACATAGGTGAATTTTCCAGAAGCAGAGCAATCCATAAAAACCATTGCTTTTGATACGAGCAACTATTCCCACGTGAAGGGCAATCTTGCCATCAGGAGTGGAATTGGTGAAGTTCTTTGATTATTACTGCTTCTCAGCCATCCTTCCTCAATGAGGACTCATTATGTTTCCCAACAGCTCATTCTTTCTTCGCTGATCAATCTTTCTTTTCACCACCCTTATATTAATTTGTTCTCTTTACTTTCCACAATCAAGCTAATTAACACAATCAACACTTTACCTAGTTGCCTTGTGCATGGATCGGTAGTGAGAATACTAAGAATCTACCATTTAACACACTCCCAGCATACACTATATCATTATGAGATACAGTAACTGGACTGAACAGTAGGTCTCCAGAATTCATTTATTTTACAACTACAAACTTGAGTCCTATGAACAATGGTTCTCTTTATTTCTCTCACACCTATCCTCAAGGCCTAGTAACAGTCTTTTGGGATTTCTTTCTATGATTTTGACATTTTAGATTGCATATATAGGGCCAGCCAGATAGCTCAGCAGACTAAATTACCTGCTTGAGCAGAGCACAGCAGCTGGGGTTCAATCCTCTGCATGTGGTACTGGCCCCACCCTGGGGATTTGCTGAGACAGTGATTTAAACTGGGTGTGGTGGTACTCCTATAAATCCCAGCACTTGGAAGGCTGAAAACAGGAGAATCACCATGAGTCTAATCTACATAATGAGATCTTATCCCTACAAGCCCTGTAACAAATATATTTTTTAAAAAAAGAATAAATTACATATATGATGAGTCTTCAGTCATATTGATGAGTCCCATATAGAGACAGTGAGGATGAGGATGAGGTAGCATCTTTCTCTTTTATGTATTTGTAGGAGCTCTAAACTATTCAGTGTTTCCTTCACGATGGCAGTTTCACTCCAATTAACTCCAATTCATCTCAGGAAGATCTTTAGATCCTCAAGTACTCAAAAACCTATTTAGAGTCTTTCTACATTTTTCTCTCCTTTATTCTCTTTGCATATCCTCTAGACATTCTCATTGTGATTCTTCTAAATCTCTTGTGTTCTCCATGTCGCTGTTCTCTGAATGACATTTTTGGGCTAAAGATCTATCCCCCTATTTATGCCCTTTCTTAACTACATAAGCCAAAATAATTCTCAATATGAAGTGTGGGTAAAGTTGCTTAAACCGGCAAATGCCATTCAGGGATTTATTTTGAAAAAGATACTAATTCAGGATGGAGACTCGAGACTTATGCAATGAAGCTTTACGTTTTATCAAATTAAAATGAATTAATTATGCAAGGGCAAAGGAGACAACAAAGATATCTGTAGATGCCAGTGGGGGTTCTGCTGATCCCAGAGAGAATTAGGTCCATGGCAGAGGACAAGCAAAGTCATCACAAATAAAATTCACATTTGTCTTTGCAGCTTAATTACTCATGGTTAATAGGAAAATAATAGAAGCAAGGTTTTGTTTACATAAGGCATGAAATTGTGTCCTGGGAACTTTTGTCCTTCTAATAGTTCTCAGCAATGTGAACTCTGAGAGGTGACTGACCATGTGGAGTTTTAAAGAGAGAGCAAAGAGAACCAATTTTGAACTGAAGAGAATTTCCCAGGAGCAGTGTTGGTAGTGATTTCCTCTTCACAGTAGCAAAATGAGAGAAGCTGTAAGCACACTGATGAGGAAAGGCCCAGGCATTTCATCTTGTCAGTGTTGTTCTGCTTGAAGTTAGCCGCAATTTGCTGTCCAGGAAAACCCAGGGCAAATACCTCACTCAACTACACTGCCCTACTGGACAATAAGGTCTTCTGGAAAATTCCACTCCACACTGCTGCACTCCTTGTACTATTGACTCTGGAAAATGATGTGATACATTTAATTAAGTTAAAGCCTTGTCCATGAAGTCATCCTGCTTCTCTTTTGGAAGTGAATATAACTATTGGGTTATGCTCAGAATGACCAAAGTCAGCTGGTGTCTTTTCAGAGACATCCTCAAGTCACAGATTGCTAACATTGCCTGTTCTCCTCTCCTTTCTCTCCCACTGTGCCTGCCACTTTTTCTTCTTGAGGTTTTGCTTCCTACTTTTTAAAACTTTCCCATATTTTGCGTTTTCTCTCTTTCTGTTGTAAATTTATTAACATGTCATCTGTAAGTTCCTGAATCTACTATTGCCTCTCTCTTTTAACCCTTTGTCCACTTTCTTCTCCCATTAACTGCCACAAACATTCTTTCCCTCTAAGGAAAACCAACTTTACATCTATAAATCTGTGGGTCACAGAAGTGCTTTCTCCCTGTTGCTGCCAGTGAATCAGATCAACTCTTTGTTCTAATTTTCTGCTTCATATATACTCTATAGTCCCACACCCCAAGTCATAATAAAGACTTCAAATTGAGGTATTCAGAAATTAGGTGTACTGTAATGTTCGGATCAGTCAGAGTTTAATTTGTTTATTTTATTTAAACAAAAACAAAGGCAGCCAAACAACAATAATGAGTTTGAAAATAATGACCTCAGAACTGTCCTGAGAGTTAAATTTAACATTAGCTTTTGTGTACTTTTCGAGGGTTTACCTGGCACACACCAAATGCTTAGTAAATACATGTGTGCTCCTTCACTTAAGGTCCACTACTGAGTTTTGAAGGTTGACTTTCCTACCTGTCAACTACAACTTTCCTTCTCTTCCTATGTGTTTATAGTAACTCATCTTTTTCTTTTAATGAGTTGTATACACCATACCTTCTGCTCTTGCAAGCACTCAAATTGTTACTTATTGTGTATTCAATGTATGTCTTAGGCCCGCCCAGCCCCTGAGACCGGCCAGAGACAGCGTGGCTGACACCGCCATTTTCCTCCATCCCGCCCACGCCCGCACAGCCAGAGACGGGCCTGAGACAGTGGCTGACTCCAGCGGCCTCCTGGATCCCACGCCAAGCTCTCCCAGCGAGAGCGAATTTACAGGACTCACCAGGCTTCCCAGATCAGTGAGAGTGTCGTGAGTCTGAGGGAGAGCCTTTGGCTTCTTCCCACGCGCACTATGCAGATCACTGTCGCCAAGCCCTTCAAGCCAGTGACTGGCCTGAAACCTCAGGACCCACTCACCAACACCTCCCCGGATCCCCTGACCTAAAGCCCACTGATTGAGTGGGAATTTCCCCGATTCTCTGGGCATCGAAGGTCACTGAGTGTAGAAATCCAGGCCCATCGTGCCTGAGATACATGTCCCAGGGATAACCTGCCCACCACCCCCCCGTGGCCTGGTGACAGCTCCAGGCACACTGTGCCAGAGAAACATTTCCAGGTGATTACTGGTCCCACCCCAAAGCCCCAGACCCAGTGCAGGTCGGCCTGGAGTGAGAACTCCAAGCCTGCCACGCTGGAGGGAAATTTCTCAGCAATCCACAGTCCCACGCTATGGATCGAAACCCAGCACAGCTTGGCCTGTGACTGAGGGCTCCAGGCCCACTGCACCAGAGGGACCTTTCCCAGCCTTCTCGGGGTACGGCCTGTACACCCAGACCCAGCACAAGCTGGCCGGCTCAGTACAGCCTACTCAGTGAATAAGATTATCCACTATCCTTTTGTGAGCCCAGAAGACCCACCAAAGCCCAGGTCCACCCACCTGGGGAACGACCTGCCTGACACAGGAGGGCTGACCCCAGCAACCAACAGAGGAGAACCAAAGCAGCTGCAGCAAAAAAGGAACTGAACACAACAGCTAGACCCAGGATAGGCATACCTGGAAAATCTCAAACTTAATAGAATGGCAACCGAATCTCATAACAAGCTAAGGTTATAGCTGCACCAAAGCTCTACACCAAAGGTCAAAGATCAGTGCTATACAAAATGACAAAGAGAAGGGGAAAAGTGCAATCCCAGAACTCGAGTCCATCAGGAAGGGCAGAGGACACTAGCTCAGCTGCAACGAATGAACTAACAGATACAGCAGCAAAGGAACAACAGCAGAAAGCTATACAGGAAATAAAATGAGAAGTAATTCCCCAAATTAAAAAAGAAATATTTGAATACATAGCATCTGAAATAAAGAATGAATTCCACAAACATTGGGTGGAAAAACGATGCTCACCCAGAACAAGTGCAGAGAGCACTATTCCAACCGATATATATGAATTAACAGCATCTGAAGCAAAGAAACAACAGCAGAAAGATCATGAGGAACTCAAAGCAGAAATAAGTTCTGAAATCAAAAAACAACTTTTTGAAGTCATAGGATCTGAAATACTGAAACAAGTCCAGAAATATACAGAGGAAATCCAACTTGGAAGAAACACAGCAGAAAAAGAATTAATAACTACCTCTAAAGAAGACATGGATAAAAAAA
>PVKA01026483.1:0-31677 GCA_004027165.1 Ctenomys sociabilis | reverse complement strand
CCGAGATGGTGGTTGGTTGTGATTATTTATTTGCTTATTCCCTCTTATTTGTTTTACGTAGTCATTTTCTAAAGCTCCTTCATTCAGAATGCAGGACACTGGCCTTGCTCCCCACCCTTCTTGTACCAACATTCTGTAGAGCAGAAAATGCCTTTCCTCTCTGGGTTCCTTATTAGGGAATGCACCATGCATGGCAGGGCCTCCCCGCCCTTTGACACAAAGGGAGTTCTCTCTACCGTGAAATGACAATGGCAGCGTCCCCTTTCCGCAGTCCTTTCATCATGGCGTACACCTCCAGGTGCTCTTTCATTGTCAGCCTGGGCCACAGCACATTCTCCTGAGGACAGTATCCCAAGAACCGGACCACGTCTGCTCCCTGATCACCCCAAACTGAACTGTGCCCTTTCAGTTCCACCTACAAAAGTAAAATGGCTTTAAAAACACAAGTAGCCTTTTCTCCAAAGCTAAAATTGACCAAGAACACAGACAGACAGCTGGTAAAGCCTAAGATGTTAGAGAATCAAAGAAGTCTGTGTAAATTGCTGCATAGTAAAGACAAGACACATGTAATCGATTAACATAAAATTATAGTCCTATGTTTGAGAGAAGGGAAAACCCTGATAAGTGTAGGTCTCTCCTGAGAAACTGTATGAAGAAAAGGTTTTTGCCTGCTGGTCACATTCCAATTCTTGTTATAAACTTTTAAATGCTCATAAAAATAATAAAAGACAAGAGTATATTTGATATATTCTACAATTATCATGAAATTAAAAAAATTAAAATTTCTGTTTGGGGAACACAAACCATTTATTTGTTTGTCACTACCTTTCCGGCTGTTGGCTTTGTGATCCCAGCTATCATCTTAATTGAGGAACTTTTCCCAGCACCATTGGGTCCTAGCAATCCAAAAATTTCACCTGAAAGAGCAGAATCAGATTATCAATATTGGAAGTGAAATGTTGACTTATATTAACCTGTTTCTTCACTGAAATCTTGAGAGACCTAACACAGGTTTTCACTGAGTACCCCTCAGTTAGTGACATTGAAAAAATTATAATGTATATGTAATCTATGCCAGGAAAATATTGTTTAATTCTTATAATTATCTTACCAAAAAGCTTTATGTTATCACAGCTCTTTCTTCTTCAAATTCCTCACTGCAGCTTAAAATGTACCCATATTGCTTTCTATAATAGATGGTTGATATTCAGAGTATACAGACGAGTGATTCCTAAAACTACGAAACCTTCTCCACCCTAAATTCCACTATCTGGGTCTAAACTACAGTGATATTTAGTGTGAACTAAAATAAACTGTCCTCCTACCCAAATTTATAAGCGCCAGTGTGTAATCTCAAAATATTAGACACAGCCCGCCAAAAACCCTTCCAAGACATCCCATTACCTTGATGTAAACACAAACTTTTTGTTGTTTAAAAATGCTATTGCCACTCGGGCATGGAAGTACATGCCTGTATTCTCAGCACAGTGGGAGGCTGAGGCAGGGGAACTACAAATTTTCAACTAGTCCAGGCAATGTAGCAGCTTAGCAAGATCCTATCCCAAAATAAAAAGGACTGGGTAGGCAGCTCAGCACAAAAGCCCTGGATTCAGTACCCAGTACTAGAAAACAAAAGCTACTCCTCTGTATCCCCATCCACCTCACTAAATTCATCTTTTGCATTCATAGATGCATGCAATGGTTTCTTTGTACAAGGTGGGACCATTTCGAATGTGTTATATCCCCATCCCTGTCCGGGATGTGTCTTCTCCTTGGCCTTTCTTGTCTCTCTCCACGTTTACAGTTAACTCTTTAATGCCATAGGATCTTGGTAGAAATGCCACTGTTCAGGCAAGGCCTTCCCTGGTTTTAATCACTCGTGTCATTTCCTGTAATTTAGTGTCCCACATAAAACAAACTCCTTCCTTGTGCATAAATCTATGAGGGAAGAAAGTCTGTTTATTTCCTTCATAACTGTGTTTTTAGACCGACAACAGTCCCTGATACGTGAAAAAGATATGTCAGATGACTGAATCAGTGAAAGCTTCAGCAAGTAAAATGTTGCCAGTAACACAGGTTTTCACTGGGTATTTCTAAATACAATGAACACGTTAAAAAGGGATCACTCCAAACCTTTCTTAATAGAGAAAGAGATATTTCTTATTGCCAATTTCCTCTTCCTCTTCGAAAAGCATTTTTTCTTCTGGCCTGCATATTCTTTGTGTAGGCAGCTGGCAATTATGGCTGGTTTCTAGAAGAGATGCACAATTTTCCTCTTAAGTTTCTGAGATTTTATATTTCTCTGTTCTCCCTACTGGAAACTTTCATGACCTATGTCATAAAACAGATTTTTTTTTTTTTTTTTTTTTTTTTTTTTTTTTTTTTTTTTTTTTTTTTTTTTTTTTTTTTTTTTTTTGCGGAAGCGGGGATTGAACTCAGGCCCTTGTGCCTGCCAGGGAAGCGCTTATTCCACCGAGCCATCTCACCTGCCCCTCTATGTCATAAAACGAAATGTGCTTAAGATGCACATTTTGAGGGTAGTCCATGCTGTTTGGTAAAAATATCTTGTATGCTCATTAGCACAGATAATACCTCTTCTTTCTTTTTTTAAAATGTATTTTAGTACAGCGTCTACAGAGTCTAGAAGGTCAACAGGGTCTCACTATGAAGATCAGACTCATAGTGATCCTCCTGTTTTCAGCCTCCCAAGTCCTGGGATTACAGGTGTGCACCACCACGCCCAGTCTCAGTTGCCATCTCAGTTCATCTCAGTAAGGGAGAAGGGACAATACAGTACACTGGAGATTGGACCCCTATAGTCACATCTGCCTAAGCAAGCACTTTAATCCACTGAGTTACCCTGTCATCCCTAACACCTCTTCTTTCTAAGTAGACTGACAAAACTATATAGTTTTCATGGAATCTGATTCATGCCTAGGGTCATGGAAGCATCATAATATCTGAGTCAAATAAATGAACAATCCTTAAGAACTTTAATCTCTATTTAGCGTGCTATCATAAATCTTACATTTTTTCTTTCTTTTCTTTCTTTTGTATTTTAGAGAAGGGTCTACAGGATGATCAGGGTCTCACTACTAGATCAGACTCCTAGTGATCCACCTGTTCACAGCCTCCCAAGAGCTGGGATTACAGGTATGCACCACCATACCCAGTCTCAACTGCCAACTCAGGGCACTCTGGGGGCAGGGCTGGCAGGCAGTCCTGGGGAACAAATCTTACATTCTTTAGATCATGAAGTCTTTCTTTTTAAGTTATAGCACTATTTATTAAGGCTTCTTTTGTCAAATGTAGGATGTAAACATTATGTTTAATGTTCTCTTAGCTCCTGGGACACTCCAAACAAATGCCCATCTACTTAAGGCTTAAAAACACACAAAAGCCCAAGCTTTCAAAATGACAGTGAGAATATCAAACTCCATCCTGGACAGTTCTGGAATATCCCAGTTGCATCTATCACAAAACTTGCTTTCCCACCTCCTCCAAATTTGAAGTGGTCAGAGCAATTGATGTCTTCATTCTTTCTGCCTGAACATCTTCATCTTCATCCCCAGGTTCTTCCGGATTTGGTTGAGTATCTGGATTTTGGGGAGCAATTCTGCAGAGAAAAGAATCAATCTGGTTTTCTCATGATAAAAAATCTATTAAGAGGGGCTGGAGAAATGGCTCAGTGGAATAAGTGCTTCCCTAGCAAGTGGAAGGGCCTGAGTTTAATTCCCAGTTCCACAAAAAAAAAAAAAAAAAAAAAAAAAAATCTATTAAGAGTCAGCATCCCTGCGACTCTGCCCTGGTGCTTTCTTTCAGTAGACAGGTGACAGTCACGATGCTGTGTGTGGTGTCTCTGCTATAGCTGACAACTCCGGTTTCACTCACCAAAACCGCATCCTTGGTGTTGCTGCCATTGTTCTAGTAAGAAGCATCCTTGACCCTTTTGTCATTAGTAGCCAATATTGTCCCTCCTCTTGAAATTTATTTATTTGTTTGTTTGTTTATTTATTTATTTTTGTGGCTGGCCCAGCCTGCCCTAGGAGCAGGGCTGGCACAGCAGCCTGGGGTCCAACCATGGTTCCTGCGCTTATCTAAGCAGGTGCTTTAGACCACTAAGCTATCTCACCAGCCCCTCCTCCTGAAAATTAAAGACCTTTCTGTTTCATTTGCTCACTCTGAGGTCACCTGAATCACAGCAGATATTTGTTTGAACATGTTTCATTTTGGACTCATTTCCAGCGACCTACTTGCAAAAAAAAAAAAAAAAAAAAAAAAAAAAAAGAGCTGCGTTGGTCAATCAACCCCATTCCATATCTTCTATTTAGGGATGCATGCTATCTTGGATGAAACAATGGCATATCTGTGTACCTATTATAATTTTTGAGGAACTAAATTCTCTCTTAGCTACTTAGTAGAACTCACCCTTATAATCCTGTGTTTTTTGTCACTAAGCCAGAAATCTTCTAATCATTAACTGATTTACATTATAAAAATAAATCCATATTAACAAACTGACTGTATTGCTCTCGCCTAGGAATATTAGGGCACAGTGTTAAATGTGAAATTGAATTTATCCCAACCTGAAGAGAGGATCCTTTCGCATTACTTTCTTTCCAAATTTTAGTTCCATGCATCTCAGAACAAAAATGAATAGCAAGGCCTGCAAGTAAGGCTGGGAGAAAAGAGAAAGTTTTAGTTAGATGTAAGTTTACAAATATAAGTTTGACGTCTTGAAGAAAATTGGGTGATGTTTGGTCTTCAAGGAATATAATCATGACTTCTTATGAGTTAAGGATCAAATCCAGCTACACAGACCCAATACACTTAGTTAAGTCTGTCTCTTTCCTTTCTCCCACAATCCATAATCTGTCAATAAATGTTTCTTTGCTCTATCTTCAAAATTTCCAAAGACTCCACTAGTCCTCAGTACACCCTATCACCCACCTTAGTCCAGATCATTTTAACTTCTCACCTGGGCGACTGCAAGGCCTTCCCACCTGGCGTTCCTTTGTTCTTCTTGCCCTACAAATGTATCTTCATCACAGTAACCAGAGCCACTCTTTCAGCACACAAGTCTGGTCATGTCACTCTGCTTCAAATGCACCTGTGGCTCCTCTCCCTTCTTCGCAGTAGCACCAGAGTCCGTAAAGAGGCCCAAGACAAACTGTATAACCCCTCTCCAAACCCACACATGACCCTATTGCTTCTGTAACCATCTCTCCTGTTACTGTCCCTCTTTCTCACTCTATGAAAATCACACTGACCTCCTGGATGAGCCAGGAACATGCCAGGATGGTTGTCATCCCCTCCTCCTGAGCAGTTCCTCACTAAGCCTTCCTGACCACCTGTATAAGACAGCTCCTGAGTGCTAAAATTATAGATTTTAGCACTGTACCATTATCTATATTTTTAAACTTTCTCAAATTCAGAAGAAGTAGTAAATAGGGTTAATGATGAAAAATTAATTTTATATTGAATTCTGGATTTACACAATCTATTTCTACTTATAAAAAATGTCTCTAAGGTTTAAAAGTATGCCTGGTGTCATATTTAAGCATTTTCTGAATTGGAGCACCTTAAACAAGAAAGACACAATCATTGTCATAACTGACAGCCACCTGAAAAATGTGTAGCCAAATAGAAAATGCTCTTACTATCAGGCACACTAGAAGATCAACGCCACTCAGGTCCAAATTTACTTCTTCATGCTCTCTACGGTAGTCGTAGACTCTCTGAAAACACCAAAAAGAAAAATAAATAGAAAAAGAAATTAATTGGCTTCCTAATTTACATACAATTATGCTACATTTCCCAAAGGAACTATTTCCCTGGTGAAGTTCAATTCCTTTGTATATGTTGGTGACAAATTCTCTAGTAAGAAGGGAAGCCTCCTCCTCAAATCTTATTGCTTCTCAAACAGCAAGTGATCTATGTCTGTTCTTTTCCTCTATTTTTAAGAATTATTTTCTTTTAACACTAGAGCCTTTGATGAAAGTATGGCAGAGAGAGGTGCTGTCATTTTGAAAAATCCTTTGTGTGTTAAAATATTCATCCCATGTCTCACAGAACCCTGTTCACAGGGCGCCTTCTCACCCCTAGGAGAATATTTCCCATCCTAAGTAGCTCAGTAATTTCATTATTTCTTCATCAACCAAATCAAAGTGTCATTCATTCTTCCTAAATTATATGTATAGGTTGAAGTTAATTTATTCAACCTGTGTAAGCCTATTCATATTTTAGAGGGAAAATGTTACAAGCATTCTTGTTATAATCAAGAATTCCAGCCATTGCTCAGCCAGTGGAGAACATTTTTAAAAACAGAAGACTTCCCCATTCTTTTTTTTTTTAATTTTATATTTTTTATTAATTTTATTGAGAAACAAATAGCAATGAGACAGTTTCAGACCAATTAGTGGGACAGTTTCAATAATTAATACATTGCATATTGTCTTCACAGTGGTTATTCATAGGAACACAGTAATGAAGCCCTCCTCTCTTTCTGTAAAACCCCTGCAGAGTGATTCGTGACTGGGCTGCTCTGCCCTGCTTTCCTGGAACTTCCCCTCTGCTTACACCGTGTCCTGCTGCTCCAGGGCTCAAGGCCTTTCCTGCTTCAGTACCTTTGCCTCCGCTCTGCAGATCACACGTTCCTCTTGTGTCACTGCACAACTAATTGGTTCTGACTCATCGTTGAGAAATGTATTTAAACATCACCTTCCCAAAACTGACTCTCTGGAGTGCAATAACTGGGCTCTTTGCGGTCACCCTCAGCACTCTGCCCTCTTGGTCCTGCACTGTAACCTTTGATTTTATTTTGTGTTTTTGTTTTTGTTTTTCCAATACCAAGGATTTAACCCAGAACCTTCCTGCTCAGCTACATCCCAACTTCATATATATTGTTTTTTTATTTTTATTATTATTATTTTTTTTATTTTTAAACAGGATAGGCTCTAAGTTGCCTGGGCTGAACTGGAGCTTGTGATCTTTCTACCTCACCTTCTAAGACTGCTGCATTACACTCTGCTTCATTGTAACCTTTAAGCTCACAGAGTTAGCTCATTATAGGTTAATCTTTGTCTTTAGATTTTATGGAAAAAAATACTGCACTGTCTTATCCTTAATTACTATTGCAGTGCCTAATACAGAACAATGTTTGATGTCTGCTTTTGAATAACCAAAAGGCATTGTACATGCATTGGTCCTTACAGTGGGCCACGAATACTGACTGAACCAGAGAAGCCTGCCAATCTGCTACTAGACTTGAGTGGCACTTCCTAGTAACTATATTTGGAAAGTGCAGAAGCCAAAGCTTTTTAGTAGCCTTCCTGAGCCACATTTTTCATTCATAGGATGTTTTGTAGGTGTACACAATTGTACAAGCATCGCTGTGACCCAATTTTAGGACATTTCAATCATTGCAAAGAAATCGTCACAACCAATATAGGCCCGGATGAAGCACTTCAGTAGGACACATACTTAACATACGTGACGCAGTCCTTATCTCACCTCTATCACGAAGATAATAAGAGTGCCCAAGGTAGATGTAGGAACAAGTGCCATGAGAGCAACTATCATAGTTAGGTTTAAGAATTCAAATGCCAAGAAGATCGTGATGTTCATGACCTGTGAGGCAAGTCCAAATACTTTGAATCAGTATTGACCGACTCAGCTCACTGATAAATGAGAAAATCCTTATAATGTAGGTATTCTTAGCATGCATATCAGTTTTCCCATGGGCACATATTCCTTTGTACCCAACACAATTTCCCCTTTCAGAAAGAAAAGGGAAAGAATAATTGTTATTAACACAAACATTCATGATCTTTAGCTTCCCAACAGAAAATTCCTTTAGTGTAAAAAAAAAAAAAATTTGGCATGCATTTGTTGTAGAAATTAATGTGTTTATTATGACTTCACCCTCTTTCTCCCATCCTCTTCTAAACTGAGTACTAAACCCAGGGTCTCTTGCATGCTGAGCTACACTCCTAGCTGGTATGATATTTAACTCATGCATACAGCAGCAATAAGCATTTCCCTCTCCCTATCATTTATGTTGGAGCCTTTGAAATCCTCCTTTCTATATTTTCATAAAACTATGATAGTCCTACTGTGAACTATAGCCATCCTACTGTGCTGTGGAACACCAGAAGTAATTTTTGAGAGTGATTTTTTTGGGGGAGGGGGCGGTGGCTGGTTCAGGCTGCCTTAAGGGCAGGTCTGGTAACACAGGTGGAGGTGGGGGTTGAATATAGGAATTATTTTTATGTCTGCATTTTAGTACCTGTACCAATCTTTTTTTCTGTGTCCTCCCTTCCTAACTCTCCTTCCTGACTTGTCATAACGGCTATTCTTCTCTCAGATCAACTTTTTAAGCTTTCACTGTAGGAGAGAACAGGTTCTGTCTGTATTTCTCGGTCTGACTTACTCTGCTCATCATAATGTTATACACAGTTCCTTCCAGTCTTCTGTAAATGACAGGAGTTTATTCTTCTTAGGGCTGAACAACATTCTTTTGTGCATCTACATCACATCTTCTCTGCACTTTCGATGGGCACTTCAGTGGATCCAGTATTTCTAGCTATTGTGAGTAGCGCTGCAGTAAATATGTGGAGTGGAGGGTGGGAATGTGTTTATTGTGCTGACTTGCTTTCCTTTGAAGATATACGGTGGCCCCCTCACTTATCGTGGAGGTTACATTCCAGTCACCCTCGCGATAAGTGAAAATCAGGGAAGTACCTACGGTATATTTCTTTCAGTATTTATATATATTTTAAGACTTTTTAACCCTTCCCACACTCTTATAAACATTTCCCACTACTTTAAAATCACTTCTAATGTTCTTAACCATTTTCTAACTCGTAAACCTATGTAATTTTAACAACATAGATACACTGTCTGGTACTGCAAAATCTTGCATATAGCAAAAAATCTGCGATAAATAATTTAGATTAGTATTTTTGAAAACCCACGAAACAGGGAGCTGCAAAATAATGAGTCACTACTGTATCCAGAAGTGGGACAATCAAATCATAAAGCAGTTCAGCAATATGTGCAAGTTCCCTTTACTCTGCATCCTTGCTAGTATTTCTTTTGTTTTGCTTTGTTTTTTGTTTGATAAAGCAGCCATTCTATCTGCAACGGGGAAAAGGTAATTGTATGGACTTGCATTTCCCTAGTAGCTAATAACACTGAACATTTTAAAAATATATATCTTATCCATTTGTACTTCTTATTTTAAGAAGTACACATTTAGATCCTGTGCCCATGTTACTTGGATTATTTGACTTTTTAAAAAGCTTTTCGAGACTGGGCATGGCGGCACGGCCCTGTAACCCCAGCTCTTGGGAGGCTGTAAACAGGTGGGTCACTATGAGCACCAGCTAGCAGTGAGATCCTGAACACCCTGGAGAAGCTTCCCTAAAATACAAAAAAAAAAACAAGTTTTTCAGTTCTTCACATATTTTGATTTTTTTTTTTTTAATTTAGTACAGGTTCTATAGGGTCTCACTACACAGATTGTACTCCTAGTGATCCTCCTGTTTTCAGCTCTTTTACATATTTTGATATTAAATCATTGTCTTTTTTAATACAACCCTGAAAGTAAAATAGGTTAATGGGGTTATATCAAACTAAGAAACTTCTGCACAGCAAAGGAAACATTTTTTTAAAAAATGAACAGATAATGAAACAAAAATGGCAAAGATGATGTAAAAATTCCTAGGAGGTGAAAAATTTGAGGTTAAGATAAAAGCTCAAATGACCAGACAGGCTTCTTAAGTGCTTTAAATTCAGTATAAGATAGTAAGATAAAGAGAAAAATTTCCACCCGCGCCTGCAATCCCAGCACTTGGGAGACTGAAAACAGGAGGATCACTAGGAGTCCGATCTGGGTAGTGAGACCCTGTAGACCCTGTGCTAAATATATTTTAAAAAAAGAGAAAACAGTTCTTTTCAAAGCCAAGGCAAAACAGTTAATACAACCAGATCCTGTATAGGTTGAAAGTGACTCGGGTAGTTATTTTAAAAATCTGTATTTCTATATCATCTCTCGTCTATACTACTGTAAAACTTTGCTATTTTCTTGGCTGCCTCATTTTTTTCCCATCTCCAAATAAATGACTTCCTGACATTCTACATTTTCATTGTAATGAACTAATTTTAGAATACTGGTAAATAGGGTGAAAGGAATAAATATGATTTCTCAATTTTTTGTTCTTGATCAGTTTATCAGTTAACAAGTACATACTAAACACACATCAAACCTCTGCTACCTCTACAAATTATAATAAAAATAAGGGCAATTATAATTGCTATATAGATACCAGGAATTAAACAAGCATGACTTATTTATTTACTTGAACATTTATAACCATTCTATAAGGTACCAAGTGCTATCTTTGTTTTTACATATGAAAAATATTCACAAGACCATACAGTGAAATGCTTCCAGCAATGTATTCCATAATCTTCATAAGCTCTTTGCTTTCAAATATATTTAGTAATAAGCTCTCTGACACAGCTATATCTTTTCTTTGATAAAGAAAGCTGTCAGTTTAGGTTGAGACACTTTAGAGGACTACGGAAAAAGATTACACTTTTGACTTCTTACGAAGTCAGTTTTCATTCCAGCCCTATCAGGAAGGCTTACATTCTAAAAAACCCATAAATTCAATAGTACACTTTCTGTTTGGTTAGCTGGGTTTTTCTGAGACAGAGTTTTGGTGTGTAATGCAGGCTGGCCTCAAACTCCCAGCAAAGGAGGGAGTTTGAGGCCAACTCTGCTGGCCTCAAAATACAATTATCCTCCTGCCTCAGCCTCTTGAGTGCTGGGATCAAAGGTTTGTGTTTCTACACCCCACGCAACAGTACATTTTAAACTTCAAGTCTGCTATGAAGTTCCCCATGAACTCTGTTCAAAGAGCAGTGCCTGAATTAGTCCAGAATGCCACTGACTTGGCAACATGAATTACACTTTCCTTTTTTTTTTTGATAGTGTGATTTTAAAGTAAGTCTTTGGATATCCCTTATCAAAAATCTTTGTGCCAAGAAATGCTTTAGATTTTAGGTATGTCTATGTATTTTAGAACATTTGCATATATTTAATGAGATACTTTAGGATAGGATGCAAATCCAAACAGAAATTGCATTGATGTTGTATACATAGGTTGTCTAAATAATGTGAGATATCCCTAGAGATTGTAGAATAAAGTGGGTTGTACGCCCTGCATTCTCACTGCAACACATTGTGTAAGTTTGGGTGTGCAATACTCTGTGTGTAGTGTCAGGTCAGCTTTCAAAGGTTTTTGGATTTGTTGCCTTTTGAGTTTTCTGATACAACTTATATGATCAATTTTTCTCACTTCTCAGAGTACATGTGAGCATCACATGTCTAACATGTAACATTTTATATATTTAATATTGCATTATATCACTGTATTTAACACTACATTGAAAGTTTGAAAATAGCTGCTTATCATATGCATATGCCCGTGTGCATGTGTGTGTGCGAACTTACAATATAGAAGAAAAACGACCAGAGGCCGCTGTTTTTTCTCCTCTTGCGAAAAATAAATGCTATTACATATGTGAAGAAGACCATGGAGAATGCATAACCGAATGAGCTGGCAACCTGGAGAGAAGACAGACAGTGTTGCAGTCAAAGATTGAGACATTACCCAGGGGAAACATTTTTACATTTTATTATACATGCCCTTTTCATGGGAGGTTTGCAGATGAAGTCATATTTTTGAGATAAAACAGTAATGATATAATTTATTAATTACTTTATAATATTGGATTCGGGTCTTGCATCACTTACCAGAGTAAATATAATTTTACTTGTAACAACACTGTCTCTCATTCGTGTAAGGCAGACAATCAAATATATCAAGAGGAGAATTAAACTAAAGAGGCTAACATCCACCACTGCCTGTCCGATCCAATACGCAGAAGGGAAGAGGCCTGAAACCCACAGCTGGGACTTAGCCTTCTTCTGAGGAAAAAACACAGGATATACATAGATTCAATTAAAATGTAAATCTGAAACAGACACATAAATAAAATTTTCAAGATAAATGCAATCATATGTGTGTGTGTGTGTGTGTGTGTGTGTGTGTGTTCTGCAGATTCAACTCCATTTTTTAAATGTGCAGGGTTTTTTTGTTTTTTTGTTTGTTTTTTGCTTGCTTTTTTCAGTACTGATGATCAAACTCAGGACCATGCACTTGTCAAGCAGGCAGTTCCACTGCTGAGCTATGTCCTTGGCCCTGTGCATTGTTTTGTTTGGTAGATTTTATTCACAATTCCACTTTAACTCATGACTAATGAATAGAAGAACAGACATAATAATGATCAAGGCATAAAGTTCCTTCAAAATACGTATTGTTTTGTAACCTGAAGGACATGCAAATTGTTCTTTTGACTATGCATCTTTTCAGAGTTATTGGCACAGGGTGGTAAGAGGAGATTTATCTAAATCTTGTTCATCTGGATAATTAGTGTAACCAAACAAAAATGCAACATAATACTGGAACTTTCAGAGAACAGCTTTCAGAGAACTTTGCAATGAGAAGTGTTTTTGCACTTTTAAAAGTAAAATTTTCTGACTTATTACCAGGAAAGTGGATGTACTTTGATGTTTAATTTTTTTTTTCTTTTTTCCATTTTATGTATTTAGTACAGGCTCCCACTATGCACTTTGGGCTTGTAGTGATCCTCCTGTCTGAAGCCTCCCAGAGCTGGGACTTCAGGCATGTGTCACCACACTTGGACTTGTTGGCAGGCTCAGCATGCCTTTGGGACAGGGCCGGCAAGGCATTTGGGAATGGCGATTGAACCCTGGTCCCTGTGCTTGCCAAAGCAAGCATTTAGTCCACTGAGCTCTCTCGCTGGCCCTGAAAATGTATGTACTTTGAGATTTTAATATTAACTGAAATATATTGGACACACAATACTTAAATGTCACATGGTTTCTCCTATATAAGAAATCCAAAACAGAGAGAGAGCAAAAGAAAAGGAAAATAATAGAAAGTAGGGAGACAGATTTTTCTCAAAGTTGGAAGAGGGATCAAGAAATGGAAGCAGAACAGACAGAAGAGAGAAAGGGAAGGAAAAAAGAATCAAAACATGTTCTGGACATATATCACCTCCACATGATGAATGTAAACATTGTGTCCTGCAAATGTGTACTGATAAAAACTTAACATTTAAATAAGACCTATGTGGATATGAATCAAAAACATGCTTAACAGTGCTATTTCAGTTAAAAATATATGTATGTGTTTTTCACAGAAGAAAGTGTTTTTAACACATAGCATTGAAAGCACAACTCCTGAAATAACCGAGGTTCCCTTGCCCTTTTCTCCCCTTACTTTGTAATCTCCAACACTGCTCATGGCGATGTAAGGAGAAATGCTGCACGCGGCATAAAACATGATAGCAGCCCCATCTGGCATGCCAGTCCAGGTCATGACGCTCTGCAAGTGTAAAAGGTACTTTAAAATAGTGAATATTTTAAATGAAATATTAAAAATGCAAAGGAAGGTGCTTTTGGAATATCGAAAACTTAAGGCATACATGTATCTCAGCAACATCTGTAAGACAGAAAATGATTTCTTATTTAACGTAAGCCTTCAACTCAAAGAACAAGGAAAAGTCAAAAATAATTGAGAATTGGGGTCAGGGAGATGGCTCAGTAGAATAAGCACTTCCCCAGCAAGCACAAGGGCCTGAGTTCAACCCCTGGTTCAAAGAAAAAAATTCAGAACTACTTCTTGGTACATAGCCAAAAGACCTGAAAGCATAAGAGTTTTTTGTTTGTTTGCTTGAGAATATATATATATATATTCCAGGCTGGCCTTGAATTTGCAGTGACCCTCCTGCCTCAGTCTCCCCAGAGCTAGGGTTCCAAGTGTGTGCCACCATGCCCCGTGGAAAGCATAGTTTTGAGGAGTTGTCTGCACATCTGCATTTACAGCATTATCATTCACAACAGCCCAATGTTCTCCAGTGGATGTATAAACAAATAAGACAAGGTGCATACCCATAAAATAGGATTCATTCAGTTTTTGTATGTGGTTTTTTTTTTTTTTTTTTTTTTTTTTTTTTTTTTTTTTTTTTTTTTTTTTTTTTTGTATCTTAGGGAAGGGTCTACAGGGTGTTCAGGGTCTCACTACTAGATTGGACTCATAGTGATCTGCCTGTTTACAGCCTCTCAAGTGCTGGGATTACAGGCACGTGCCACCACGTCCAGTCTCAATTGCCAGTCTCAGTGCACCCTGGGGGCAAGGCTGGCTTGGCAGGCCCGGGAATCAAAACCCTGGCCCCTGCATCTGCTTGCAGGCACTTTAATCCACTGAACTATTTGGCCAGCCCTCATTCAGTTTTTAAAAGGAAAAATTTCTATTGCATGCTACAACACAGATGAACCTGTATAATATTATGTTAAGGGAAACAACCAAGTGAAAGAAGGACAAATATTAAATGATTCCACTTATACATGTGAAGAGGTCAAATTTCTTGAAGCAGAAAGTGGGTTTGTAGTTACCAAAAGGAGAAAAATAAAAGGAAAATACAGTTATTGGTGCAGCTTTACTCCTACAAGATGAACAAGTACTGGAGATTGACCTCACAATAATGTGAATATACTTAATATTAATGATTATGCACTGATATATGGTTGTGATGATGAATTTCATTATGTTTTTATGGTGATAAGAAGTACTAATTTGGAAATATTATCTGTGATTACGAGATAACTCAGACCCGTACACCATGTCTTCTCTTCAGAACTAGAGATGGATGTGTGGATGGTTAGATGCACTCTGTAGCATTGAGTAAGAATGAAACTCATTTCCCCTGGGCTCAGCTTCAAGAGTGATGATCACTCTCTAATTAATATATGCCTCAGGATCTGAGCCTAAGCAGTGTACATCTCCTCAATATAATTACAGTAAATCAATACAAGCCTGTTTTGCAATAACTGTAAACTCTCAAATTTTGTTTAAGAGTTTTGGATCTATATAATTCCTCCTAGGTGGTGAAATGAATCATTGCCACCCTAAGAATGCACGTGTGAGCCATGGGGATGGGTGGTGTCTATGGGAGTAGCCATGGAGCTTTGGTTTTGATTTTGAATAAACAGGGAATCCTATGGGGAAACTAAGTCCAAGAAGAAATAATAACTCTTCCTTTTGCCTGCTGGCTCTGATTTCTGGAGAACTCCCTTCAGACACCACCGCTTGGGCTGCCGTCTCCACCTGATCACAGCCAGTCATGCACAAGTATCTACCACTGACCTCTCAGGTGTCTGTCACCCTTTTCTCCACTTCATGCAAAAGTCTGCACTTGCATGTACTCCCAATGCCAACGTTGCAATGAAGTGGAAACTGACTTTGACCTACATGTCACACAAAGCAATCCCTTCCATTTTTAGTCTCGCTCTTTGTTCTTCTAAGTTCTAGTACATAACATTTGAAGTCAGCTTTGAGTAATCTATCTATGTATCTGTCTGTCTGTCTGTCTGTCTATCTATCTGTCTGTCTGTCTGTCTGTCTGTCTGTCTGTCTGGTACAGGGTCTCCTATGCAGCTCAGACTCATAGAGTGATCCTCCTGTTTTCAGGCTTCACAGCACTGGTAATACAAGCGTGTGCCACCACACCAGGTCTCAGTAGTGGGTGCAGTGCACCCAGGGACAGGGCTGGTGTGGCATGCAGTGCCAGGGATCAAACCCAGGTCCTGCGTTTGTTTAAGCAGGTGCTTAGTCCACTGAGCTATCTCGCCGGCCCTCTCTTTTGATATTGAAGGGGGAAACTAAAATTTTAAATAAAAGCTTGTCTAGAATGCCTGCCAAGACCAAACACACTTGTCTGGCAAGCCTGATAAAAGAACACTCCCTTCTTTATGTGAAACCCTGTCTTTATAACCAATGGCCTTGCAACATAACTTCAGATATAATGGGACATGTCTTGCTTTGTGTAACTCATGGCCTTGCAATGTTGACTTGAGATGTTTAAATTCCCTTAGCAGCCCATGGTTTCACTCAAGCCTCCAAATACAATATGCCAAATTTACCTTTGTGCCTCCCTGTTTCCCCTCCCTATCAAGGTCCTACACCCACCCCCTGGGGAAGGGCTGACTCTTTGGGAGTGATCCCAGTCAAGACCATCAGCATAACAAACTGCTTCCTAAGCCTCCTGGGTACCATTTCTTTCCCCATGCTCGGTCTATTTTCTGTAACAATATCAGCTAGAAAATGAAATCATCTAATAAACTTAAAATGAGAATGATGAAATGGGTACATGGGTCAGGACCAAGCAACAATATAGTGAGTGTGGAAGCCCCTCTCATATATCTGAGTGAGAAGGACGAAGATGTGATGATATGACTGGAAGACGACCATGGTCCCTTTGCTTTTCTCTCTCCCACAATCATCTCCTACGTCTAAACTGCAGAAAATCAGATTGCTACCAGAATCCTGAACACGTAGCCTGTATCAGATACCTTTGCAACGCATTATTACCATAGTTAGGTAATGGGAGGAATCGGACAGCAAACGGCAAATTTGAATCTCCTACCCATTCACTCAGTGGTACACACACACACACACTTTCACAATCAGGTGTGAATCTACAACTTCTCAGACTATCCCTTAGAAGGAAT
This sequence comes from Ctenomys sociabilis, assembly GCA_004027165.1. Lineage (NCBI taxonomy): Eukaryota > Metazoa > Chordata > Mammalia > Rodentia > Ctenomyidae > Ctenomys > Ctenomys sociabilis. The sequence goes on along the minus strand of PVKA01026483.1, from coordinate 15,011 downwards.
ATAATATAGCATTGGTAAGTGTTAGGATTCTCTTAGTAGAACTGTAAAAAAAAAAAACTTGTATCATTTGTTTAAAATGTCATGACACCATAATAGTTTTAGAATAAACAGTCAACTATGAATATTTCAAAACTAAAGAGAGTACGTGTAAGTTAACTTGTGAAATTCTTAATTGCTCAGGATCAGTAAGTTTAATACTTGCCTGAGGAAATGGACTTCTCTCAATTCGAATATAATGTGTTTGATTAAACATCCGAAGTAGCCCATTGCTGATAATATTCATAAGGATGGGAAAACAGTGTATTCTCTTAGTATTGCACACAACGGAGAATCTATAATCCTGAAAACAAACAGAAACATATAAAATAAGTGAAGTTAATTCTAAATCTTTGCATTACAATAGTAAGGTTTTTATATACAGATCCTGATGGTGCCCCCTTCTGGCTGTGTGTCAACCTTCAGGTTAAATACATTGAGCTTCTGTTGAACCTTCAGTGAAAGAGTGCTAAGTGGGTTGTTATGTGGTGCTAATGAGATCATGCACATTACCCTAGTAAAGTTAATATCACAGTCAGCCTTGACTTGGGACAAGTGAGAATCAGTGTCATTAATTTTGCATCATTTTTGCCGCTGTGGTGAACAAGCAAAGAAATGTCGATCTTCTAGGGGATAAACATGAAATTTATAATACATGCCTCATTAGCCTGTCAGTGAAGCAGCTTCATACTTTCTAAAATAATGTACCTGTGCTTTATGTTCATGAAAACGTCCATCCATTCAAGAGGTTCGATATTATTTATATAGCACCAGTAGTTCATGGAGTAAATATGGTAGAAGACAGCTACCAAAGTCACTTTGCATAGTTACTAAATTTTTCATTTTTGGTTCAGGTAGAATTGAGTTTCATGATATATCTTCAAATGCTTTTTTTTTTCAGTTTCCCTTACAGCAAGAAGTGAAGAGGTAGTTTTATAGTATAGCTCTCTACTTTTTTAAATTTTTTTTCTTTTGTACCGGTGATTGAACTCAGGACCTTGATTTTCCAGGCAGGTGCTTATGCTGCTGAGCTATCTCCCTGTCTAGCCCTTCACTTTTAATGGAATGCAAATAAGACAAATGTGAGATTAGAATATGTTTTTAATAGTCATTGTCCTTGATATATCTGTATGTCTTGGATATTTTTAACCAAATTGAAACAAGATAATACATAGAGAATGCCTTCACCTCAGAAATTTCATGTATCACATAACTTAAAGTATTTTCTCAATGCATAGAAATCTTATTCAGGCAGTGAGCAATTGAAGAGGACTTGTTAAATTCACAGTTACCTTTAGAAGGTGTAATATTTAATTGAAATCAAATACAATTCAATTCATTTTTTTAATTTAAAAAATTAACTGTGGTAGGTGTGTGAATTCAGCAAAATAATCCATTAGAGGATTATTTAACAAAAAAATTAAAAAGGGGAATAAATGAAGGACCATTTTGTATCTGCATATACAAAATAGGATAGATACACAGCTACTCTCTCTTAATTCAGTGAGAAGAAAGATTTGTACTAATCATGTTTGAACAGGATATCATGTCTGCATCTTGTACTATGAATAACCACTACAAAGACAATGCAATGTATTAATTATTGATACTGTCCTACTCACTTGTTCTGCAACTGTCTCATAGCTATTTGTCTCTCAATAAAATTAATAAAAAAATAAAAATAAAAATAAAAAATTATCTAACTCAAGATACACATGAAAAATATTCCACAAAAACCTATTCAAGTTTTAGTCTATTCAGTATGATCCCAAAATGTTTTCTCTGAATTAAGCTGGTGTATATAAGCTAGGTTGACTGTCTACAGTTTTGGAGCCAATTAAAAGGTGGCAGTAGTTTCTCATGTTCTTTGTGGGGAAAGGTCATAAAATAAAAAACTGAGAGACAAACATACCTTTTGTTTACCAGAAACTATGATAGCTCCATTATACGAGAGGGCTTCAGTGCCATTTCTGTTTTTGAAATCATCTACTTCCAGAAGTATATTTTGATGCTTCAGTGACCGTATGAAGTCTTCAATATCTGATTCTAGTATGAAGTCAATGGCAGAAGACCCATACAAAAACAAAACAATACATACTCCATTTTCTCATGAGCTCATACATAATTTAAAATGGATATTTATACTACATGAATGTTTCTGTGGAACAGAAACATGTATCTTGCAATAACAGTGGCCCATCAAGGAAAAATTACTTAGTCTACCATCTTCTAGTCTGCATATCTTATGGTCTGATGAGTTACATTTATAATTCTGTCATCATTAAAATAAAGAACTTCTATTTCATGGCTTTTAAGAATTCATTTGAACTGATAATTTTTAGAAATGTAATAATTATATGAGGAGTGCCTCAGATTTTCAGTCCTGATAATAATCATCCTTTCTCCCCTAAATTCTTTAAGATGATAGAAAAATAAGTAGATATACATGTATGTATAATATACTGATATATTTTACAAATCTCAATACACATTGCATACTTATATATTGTATAGATATATTTTTCTTAGGAAATGGGAAATGAAAATGATGTCATCAAACCAAAAACTTCCAAAGAAGCAGATGAAATTGAGAGAGAAATGAGAACTAAGAAAAACACTACTCAGAGTACCCAGGAGCAAATAACTATAAACCAATGTAATGTAAGAAGAGTGGGTCTCTGAAGCCATAGTCAGGGCCTTGGCCCAGGTATCACACCTAAAGCAAGCTGAACAGTCGTGTCTTTGCCATGCCTGACTCAGTGGAGACAGCAGCAGCACCTGTCCCCTCAGAGGGAGTGTTAGAACCTCTTTTTTTTCTTTCTTTCTTTCTATCTTTCTTTCTCTCTCTCTCTCTTTCTTTCTCTATCTTTCTTTCTTTCTCTCCTTCCATCCTTCCTTCCTTCCTTCCTTCCTTCCTTCCTTCCTTTTTTGGTGGTACCAGGGATCGAACTCAGGACCTTGTGCTTGCCAGGCAAGCCCTTATTCTACTGAGCTATCTCCGTGGCCTCCAATACCCACTTTCGAAGAGGCATTGTCTGAAGAATTCAGCAGGGCACCACCTTAAGTAACTCTAGATGACAAACTGGGAAATGGAATGCAAAACAAATTCTTTTTAAAGTCTCTTTTCCTTCACAGACAGCTTTTGAATTGAAAGTTCATTCTGAGAATGAACTGCAAAAATGGGACTAACCCTAAAATGCACTAGGATTCCCTCCAGATGAAATGGACATACATACAGAGAATACATTTCCCAAGTACCCTGGGCCAACTACATGTGCCATTCCATTTCCACTGCAGGCTAGAGTAATGATGATTGAAATTCACTCACAAGAATTCTCATAGGAAAAGGTGAACATTTGACAAGTAATCACTAAGGAACAAGATGGCATAGAATCTCAAAACTTCATATGCATACATATGAAAAAATATACATATGTATATACAAAATAGTTAAGATAGATATATAGCTACTTTCTCTTAGTCAATGAGAAGAAAGATTTCTATTAATATTGTTTAGTCAAGAGATCATGGTTGTGTCTTGTACTGTGAATATTATTACAAAGACAAGAATATGCAATGTATTAATTATTGTAACTGTCCTACTAACTTGTTTTGAAACTGTCTCATTGCTATTTCTTTCTCATTAAAATTAATAAAAAATTTAAAAATGAATCTCAAAACTTCAATCTAAAAATACAGAACAAGTGTGTATGGAAAAAACTAAGACAATGCTAGAACACTGTCTGCAGTGTAAGTAAAGAGTAAAAAACAGAAAGCAAACCTAAAGGTAAAGAAATAACCTATATCTTGGAAATTCATATGCTATTAGCAAGACTTTTAGCTTTACAGTAGTGGGGAAATCTCCTTTCTGAAAACCCAAATGAAAAACAATGAGGAGGGCCAGAGAGATAGCTCAGCAGCATAACCACCTGCCTGGCAAAGGCAAGGTCCTGAGTTCGAGTCCTAGCACCACAAAAAAGATTAAAAAAGGAAAAATAATAAAAGTAATGAGAAACAGAAATGAAAATACTGTACCATGTTTAATTTTGAAGAGACGTCTACAACCCAGAATCACGATCATACGTGAAAAAAGAAAAAAAAAAAATGAACTGGGAACTCACCAAGAGAGAACTCCTGCTCTGAACTTTTATCAATATCTTTGCTAGAAACGTAAAAGCTTCTCCTGCAAGTTAATTGAGCAGTCACAAAATATGCAACTCCTTACTCACTGGGATACAAGAGAAGGAGTCTACCTGAATCGTTTTACTTCACATTTCCATGGGGTGTCAGAATGAAACCTTCCATGTCAGCCAGTGGTTTTAATATCAATGGAATAGATATTATGGACTAGATTGTACTACCACTGCAGTGGAAAGACTGGAAATAAAGTGGCCCATTCACATCAGAAGTCATTTCTCTTTCATGTAACAACATGGCATCAGCAGGTAAAGCTCTACTCAACCACTGCCTACTTGCCTGGATTCATCATTTCTTAAACTGCACCACTCCTGTGACCTCCAAAATCAGAGAAAAGATGCACTGTTCCGCAAAAGCTATCTTCTATAAATGTACGTTTTCTTCTTTTGAAATTTTTCTCCCAACCTGTGCTATTTACCAATAAAAATAACTTGTTTCTGGGTTTCTATTCACCTGTGTGATTGATGATCAAGAGGCTGGTTCGTGGTTCTTGAGAAAGTTGTCCAGGAGAGAGGAAATATAATTCTGTTTTAAATTCCCAGTCGACATTTTGAGATAACATGTAATAAAATACGTCTTCCATAATCAAAGGGAATGATGCCAATCCAAATACCAATAGCCTAAACAGTAAAAACTTACTATGTGAATTAATTGCAACTTTATTTACTCTATCAGACCCCATAATTGTTTAGTATCATATCTACTTTCTATGAAATCACACTTCCAGCTACTAAAATTCTAAAAGTCATATCTCAGCAAATGATCTACTACACAAACTTCAAAATATCAAGAGGCTCAAATAAACACACCTGCACGCATAAGCCTACTCAGGACTAACAAACAGGTGTTGGTACTATCAGTGAAACCAAATGTTTCATTTATCTGTCGTGTGGTACAAATGCTGGATATATTGTATTCTAGCTTCAAATTCGCTTCTGGTTTGAACATCCTGTTGAACCTTACCATCTAACAAAAACCAAGTACTCACAGGGCCAAAAGTAATTTTCTCCCGCGGATTAACTTTAAGAAACGAAGCCGCGCTATTGCGCATGCTTGCATCCACCACAGTTCCGCGTTACCCACAGGCTTCCGTACTTCATGGTGAGAAGAGCAGGCAGGCTCTATCTCCCCGAGGCTTTCCAGGTCTCCCATCATTCTGGTGTGTTCACCATCTGTACATATGCACACAGTATTAATGGCATCCTGGGGCACTACACATTTTTTAAATAGCAAAAATTATCTTACAGTTGGCTTGTTCCTATAACCAGATTCAAAGGAAGTATTTAAACAGCATTGTTCAATATTTATTAGGTTTCGAGCTCACCATTGCCTTCAATGTTTTTTTTTCCTATAGTTATCTTGAATTGCCAGTGGTGATACATATTAAAAGTTTTAAAATAAAGAATGTTTGTATTATAACCATTAAAATATACAGGGAACACAATATTGCTCAATTTCTATGAGATCAGTAAGAAAATATACTAAGTGCTTACCAAAGAAGAATTCAGAGTGCTTCATAAAGTCTCAAATGCAGCAATATTCTAAGGGGTTTAAAAAACATATTCTCCCTAGGAATAGCTAACTATTAATGTCCAAATATCTATTACTAAGGTACCAACAACCTAGTAATCCAGGCAAAGTTGATTATTTCTAGGTTTTCTTGGATGGCAGGTACCAGGGATAAAACTCAGGACCTTGCATTTGCCAAGCAGGCACTTATGCCACTGAACTATCTCCCCAGCCCCAAACTTCATTGTTTCTGCAACAAAAAAGACCTGTATATGAATTCTACATGCATGAATTATAAGAACTATAATTTGGATCATTTAACTTCTCTTAGGTCCAATTTTCTTAGCCACAAAATGAGGGCCAATGACAATTGTTGGAAAGATTATTTGTGAGGGGAAGGCACTACTGCAGGTGAATATCAATGTGCAGATCGAAGTACCTGGCAATGCTTCAAAAATAGTGACAGCGTTTATTATCATCACTGATTAAAATACTAAGCGATTGAGACAGAATTCTCTCTGTTTATACCTTAAAGGATTTTTATATTGACAAGCTAAGAACAATTTTTATAAGAAATTAATGTCTCTGGTTAACATCTTTCAGAGTCTCTGAGAGTCTAAGAAGAAGTGAGAATGTTTAAGATAGGAAAAGTCTAGAAAAGGGGGAAGATAGTCTCCAAAGAGGAATTTAGTAGGTCCCAAGAAGAAATTTATAGTTAGATCCATTCATGATGCTGAGGAATAATAACAGCCCCTCTCAAACTTCAAAAGTCAAATGTGGAATGAATCACATTCCTAAGTGTGAACCAGACCTGGGAAGTTGTAAATAATGAATCGACATATGGTGCATGGGAAATTAACTTTTGAGAATTATACAAATGGTTGATAGTTGACTACCTTGGTTGACAGTTGATGTTCCTTCAATGTTCATGAAGACTTCACTCAGAGTTGGCATAGAGACATCATAGCTCATCAGACCCTGGCCAGAGCACTTCTCAAGATCCTTAAAGAGGTCTATAACAACAGACAGAAATATACAAACTTGAAAAGCACCACCAAGGCTGGGGAGATTGCTCAGTGGAATAAGCCCTCAGGCTTATTCCAAGGGCCTGAGTTCAATCCCTGATTCAAAAAAAAAAAAAAAATCAACACTAATTACTAAACCCTGGAAATGAACACTTACAGGAAAGGTAAAGCATACCATTGTACAGAACATTTTCTCTTTGCAATGTCACAGTAATCAAAAGTAAAACTTCATTAGAATGTTCTCTCTCTAGGGTTGGGGACATAGGTCAGCAATCTAAACATCTGCCTGGTAAGAGCAAAGACCGAAGTTCAATCTTCAATACCACATGCCATGCCGGCCCTGTACTTTGGATGCACTGAGCAGCCCTGGAACTGGTCATGATGGGGCACACCTGTAATCCCAGGGCTGGGAAGGCTGATACAGTAGAATCACTATGAGTCCCATCTGTGTAGTGAGACCCTGTATGAAATAAATGTTTTTAAAAAGGAAGTTCTCTCTGCAGGAACTAAATCAAATTCATGATACAAACTAGTTCACTCCACTTTGCATTTTTAAGTTATGAATTTCCTACACTCTCTGAGAAACTATAAGTAACCAGAAATACCATCATTTCTCATCTCACCTGCACTTCACAGATCCACATGCTGCCTGTTCTGTGTTGGTGACCGACATGCAGGTGCTCCTCTCAAAGCTTGCACCTCTGACTTCGTCTCTACCTTCTACCCATCCTCTATCAGACTGTCAAGAGTTTTCTCTCCCCTCCTACAGCATCAATGTCTTCTACATCTACTAAGTCATCTCAAGCAATAAATAAAGTGCAGTAATATTAATTAAACAAATATATGTGATAACAAAAAAACACAATCACTTTATCTTACCCCTATTCACATGCACATTTGGCTTCAAAGTTTTGTCTACCTTTAATTTTTCAAATCCTATTGACACTTAATGCTTGAAAATCCAAATTTGCTCTCCATACCCCTGCATGAGAGCCGTTGTTTTCTAGGCAAACAATAACTTCTTATTTTCAGAGTCAAAGAACAATCCTTTTAATTTGCTTTTAGTATTTTAACTCAATCTTTCCCTTTTCTGTCTTCAACTCAGTGACAAAACAGTTCACTAAGTCTCACCTTCTGGAAGCATTTTCTTTCTTCATTTTAAACACATTGTTCAGTTTTGTCCTCCAACTATATCCACTTGCACCCATTTCTACCTCCTTCCCAGCTTCTTGGTTTTCCCCCAGAATTTTAGTCCTAGGCCAGTCTCTTCCCACATACACATATTCAGTCTATAATCCATATATGTGGAAGAAATTCAAATATTTTGCCCTTTGATTATTAATATTGGTTAATTAACTTACACTTGACAATGAGTAAATCGAAAGGTATCTGTAGGTTAACATTTCCAAGACACAGTATTGATTCTTTCTTCCCTGTTCATTCAATATTCCACATCTTACTTCACAATAAATGCTACCAATTTCTACTCAATAATCAAGGCCAAATATATAGACATCTGTTTTCATATTCTTTACCTTTTCTCATACTTTGGCACCCAGAGTTTTAGCATTATTCTTTTTTATGTATTTAATATAGGGTCTACAGGATCCAACTACATAGATCAGAATTGTAGTGGTTCTCCTGTTTTCAGCCTCCCAAACACTGGGATTACAGGCACGCACCCCCCCCCAGTCTCATTCACCATCTTGGCACACCCTGGGGGGTGGGGCTGGCCCATCATGCCAGTGGTTGAACCCTGACTTCCTGCATCTGCCTAAGCAGGTGCTTTAGTTCCCTGAGCTATCTGGCTGGCTCCATTATTCTTAAATATGTTGTGGAGGTCCCCTTCCATCCATGTTCCTTGGCCCATGGCAGCCAGGCCTGGGCCTCTGAAGTGGCCCCACACTCATCCTCCAGTGTCCTGTGTTGTTCTTCTAGATCCATAACTATCTTTAGCCAGAGCATGAAAGCACAAATCCCAGCACATAAACTCCCTGTTTAATGTCTTGTGTGGCTTCTCAATGCCCGTAAACAAAATCGGTACCCAAACTTCTGTGCCTCAGGAAGAGATAATCTGTGTATACCCCAGAAAAACCTTGTCTCTGTCCTCCACTGCGCTGCCTCATTCACTGCCCTCCAGAAATGCCATTTTTTCCCCACTTACATACCACTTTCTTCTATGGTCACTTTCTTTTGTTTCTTCTATGGCCTTCTACGGGCATTTATCATAAACCAAACCTAAGCTGGTCTCTAGTCATCAGTCCAACTCATGTGGCTTTGTTAACTATTCTATGTACAAATATTGTTTCATTTGTTCTACTCTTCCCCACTTAGTATATTCCATGAGGATAGGGACTTGATGCTGTATGCAACACTGTATTTCCTGTCCTTAAAGCAGTGTTTCCTCTAGAATTAGAATGGATTTTCAGTAAACACTAGTTATCTCTTTCTTGGCATTATGTGGCTGGAGATATGAGCTTCTTGAAGAAGTCACCCATCTGCCACTTTCTGTACTGGTAGAATGAGTGCCCCACATCCTACTGAGAGGAGCTCCGCTCAGTGGTGGAGGCTGCAACAAGCAGCATACTTCTGTGTGAGCTGCACATTGCACCGAGGAGATCAGGAACCCACACCCTGGGGTGGGCACTGACACGAGCGTGCCGTTCAGCTAGGAAATGCCTAGAATCTCTGTAAAGAAGCTTCTACAGGACAACACAGCAACACCAGAGACTCTGGCTAAGTGCTATTTCCAGCTGCTGGTACCAGCATCCATAGAACTAAAAGAAAAGGCAAAAAGTTGGTCCAGTCATACCTCATGGGGCCTTAGCCACAAACAGAGTAACAGGGTGTGGATTACCATCTTCAGAGTGATAGGAGAATAGAAAGAGGCCTTATTAGAGAGTGGAGTTAAAATCTTTCTTCTTAAGTTTTTCCCCATTGAGATTAAACTATCTTTTTTAAAAAATATTTCTTTAAATTAGGCCTACAAAGCATTAAACCTTTAATAGACTAAAGTATAAGAATCTGTTTAAACCAAAAGAGATTAAAATACACTTATTCATTTCTGAGAAAAAATTATAGCACTCACCTCATGAAACAGTTATGAGTGCTAAATGAGTTGAAGCATATGCAATCACACAGACTGGGCCTGGCTTCAAACAAAGAGCGAATGATGAGGACAACTCATCAAAACAAAGTCTTCTGGTACCGTGACCCAGCAGGCTGGAAACCCACACTGAAAATGCTTGTAAAATAAGTAGGCTACGTTTTCCTCTGCAGAATAAGTATATGTGCAAAAAATTAAGATACAAAAAGAATCCCTAGCAGAGGCCTTGGTGCCTATCCCTTTTTCTGCACTGACCTACACATGCTGACTCCACTTAGTAAAACTTCTAACTGGCCTGAGATTCTTTTGCTAACCTTACATAATATATGTATGGGCGGTGAATACTAGGGATTGAGACCAAGGCCTTTGCATGGACGAGCTACAAACTCCAGTCTTTCCTTTACTTAAAAAAATGTTTTATTTATTTATTTATTTATTTATTTATTTATTTATTTATTTATTTATTTATTGGTACAGGGTCTGGTTATTCAGCTCCAACTTACAGTGATCCTCCTGTGTCACCCTTCTTAGTGCTAGGATTATAGGCATGCACCACCATGCCCGGTCTTGGTGGCTTAGGGATTAGGGATTCCAGGGCTGGCATGGCATGCAGTACCACAGATGGAACCCGAGTCCTTGCGCTTGGCAAGCAGGCACTTAGGCCACTAAGCTATCTCCCCAGCCACTTTCTTTAATATTGAGGCAGACTCTGTCTTAGTTACTGAACTACCTGGCTGGACTCAAATTTATAATCCTCCTACATTAGCCTCCCAGAAGGCTAAAACCACGGTTTACAAGGTTCTTACATTTCTGTTCAGAACACAGCAGAAGACACAAGGGCTAATTGCCTGGGCATATTCATTAGCTAGCTGTGGACAGAGAGCAGTGACCGTTTCCCCTCATGGGAGAACTCTGAGCACACATGGACTCTTCTGGTTCCCTTTAGTGCCATTCCACTTAAATCTCCCACCACAATAGCCTGCTAAATGATGAAAGCTTGCTGCAGCTACCTTTTCCCCAGACTCTTCTCTCCATCCACTGCTAGAATTACCAGGGATGAAATACCAAATAAATTTAATGCATTCAAGTCCCTCTCTCAAATTATGCTTTTCAAATAAAAAAATTAAAATATACACAAAAAATTAAAATACAAAAGTCAACATGAATGTTTAATCTCAAATTTCATTTCTCTGTATTCGTGTTCAAGTTACCTGGAAATTTACTTGTCCTCTCCAAAGGCAAAGCATACACAAGCTTTTCTTTGTCTTCTGTTTTTAGTTTCGCATCAGGGACATGGTGATTAATGAAGGCTATTACTTGCTCTGGATCACATATTTCATTCTTATAGAAACTAATATTTAAAACAAAAATCAGATCATTTATATTTTCTCCACTCTGCCCACTATTTATTTATTTATATAACCATTCATTCGATGCAGGGTCTCACTATGGATCTGGGACGCATAGTGATCCCTGTCTCACCTCTCCCATGCTAGGTTTACAGGACGGCACCATACCATTCACTTTTTGAGGCCAGCATAGCTTTCAGTACCAGGGATCAAACCTGGGTCCTTGTGCTTGCCAGGCAGGCACTGAGATTGCTGAGCTATCTCTGCTCCCCTCTGCCCACTAATTTGAAGTGTGAGCCTTTGAGCACTACATTGTGGGTTTCATGAAATAAGGAACATGAATGCGGTGGTTCGACCCTACCATGTCCACACAGGTGGTGTGTCAAAGGCCTGGCCAGCATGGCAGTCATGTTGAGTTACTCTAGGAAGGTGAGGGGGTCATGGTAGCTTTATCTTATCAGTGGATGAAGGGATTGATGGATTCTGAATGGGTATTAAGAGGTGGTGGAAACGCTTAGAGGCAGACCTCCTTAGAGAAGCGGGTGACAGCGAACACAGCACTGCAGCCCACTTTTTTGTCCCCAACCCTTGCTCCATCCCTCTGTTTCCTGACCACCAGGAGCTGAGCAGATTTGCTCCACTGCATGTGCCTCACTAGGAAGCTGTGCTTCACTACAGGCCTGAAAGAACAGAGCTAGGAAATCACATTCTGAAACTGCTGAGAGTGGAAGCTGTGGCCACTCCTCCCCTGTTAGCTGGCTTTCCTCAGATATTTTGTCACAGGGGTAAAAAGCTAACTCAGTGATCAGCTAGAAATAATCCAATTTAAAAATTGTGTTTATCCATAAAAAATGGACACAGTCAGAAAACCTGAAAACATGCTGGTTTTTGAAAATATTTGCCTCGGAACTCTGTGAAATTATTCTACAGGACTGGATGGATTAGCTGAGTGCTATGGAAAGTGGGAGGAAGGTGGAGGCTTAGTCTACACAGAGAAGTGACCTAGGAGGGTAGTGCATGAAGAAGTTCTGCTACGAGAGGCAGGACTGGTACACAGCATTGTGATTTTGCCCATCCTTAACATTAACAAAGGAGGCAAGAAAGTAGGAGATGTGTTTGGGAGACACTTACAAATCCAGCACGACAGTAAAATTGTCCATGTGTTTGATATCCCAGTACTGACAACATACATGTACTGAATGCGGTGGTTTCTGTCTAGTTGTCCTCCCAAAGCCTCATGTAGTCATGGGGCAGGGACTTGTAGAACTTGTGATTAACTCATGAGCCACTGGGATTATGGGTGTGAGTACTACTCCTAGCCTGGGGCGGACAGCCTGAGTGCAATTTAAGGGAGATGGACCTGCTCTCCGTGGCCGCTGTTGCTGCTGCTCCTCCCTTTGCTCTCTGCTCTTTGCCACCTGCCATGTGCCACTCTACCTCGGAGCCGGCTGAGTATGGACTAAAGCCTCTAGGAACTGTGAGCCAAACAAACCTTTCCTTCCTTCATTTTGGGTGTCAGGTATTTGTCCCAGCAACAAGAGGAGAGTAACTGAGACGCTGTCCTTTCCTCAAGTCATTACCTTAAATGATATCCAAGGCCCCACTTTCGTTTCAAAAATGCGGAAGAACCTGCACACTTCAATCTGCCATTGGACATAATCACTGCTCTATCTGAGTCAAAAGAAGGAGATGAGAAAGAACGTTAGGAGCCATTTCTACTCTTTCTAGAAAATACAGTTGAGAAATTAATGCTCAGAATTCCAAAGAAGTATCATATTCAGGGTGACTGACTCTACTACACATTTAATTGTTACATTTTGATCTCAACACCAACCTATTTCAGCACTCTCCAAAACTTGGTATAGAAAGAGAAAATTCCACAGAGTATGTGGCTGCATCTTTTACTATAGATGCTAAAGAATCACTGGCTACTTTTCAGCCACATAAGGAAACATGAAAATTTGGATGTTTAAATAAGCTGATGGCTGATCTGGAAAACAAATTAAAATTTTTCACTAATGATGAAAACCCAGCAAAAGCACAACTGGGGAAGAGCTCCATAGGGCAGTTAGACTTACGACTCCCTACACTGCCATGGACCACAGCCCGCCAAGAGATTGAGAGCAGGGCTCTCACCACAGAAGCACGTTTGCATCAAAACTTCCCCCAGTCTTCGCTGTGACACTGAGCTAAAATCAATGGTTACCAGCTAGGATGTCTGCTTCATCCACAGACTGAGTAGTGAGAAGGATCAGGTGATTTGCTCTACGCTCTTTCAAGAAACTCCACACTCGGTGTCTTGAGAAGGGATCCAATCCAGTGGTTGGTTCATCTAAGAGCAAAACCTGCAGAAGATAAAACACGTACATCTTTCTCAGTAAGTATTTCCACATGGTTCGTGGGAAAGCACTAAAGAGCAATCAGTACTTAGCTATGTGGCTCCAATGTGCTTTTCATGGTTAAGCATAGCAGGTTCTCTCTTCACACATTACAGTACATTTCTACCACTTTGGATGGTAAAAGATAACACACATATTCAGTTTGTTTTCCTCTGTAGGCATAATCTTACTTACTTGAGGATTTCCTAAAATGGCAGTTCCGAAGGTCAACTTTCTTTTCTGTCCTTCACTTAGGTCTCTTGCAAGATTATTCTGAATATTTTGCATGTCCAATTCCAATAAAATTTGTTGTACCTATATGAGAAAATATGATTCTTAAAACAACATGATCCATGCTATGCGACTTTAGCTGTCCACTGAAGCAGTATATGCTTTCTAGAGAACTTCCTCATCCAAATTTTATTCAGAAAAGACCAGGTAAATCACTGAAGACGATTCCGTGGTCGCGATTTAACCTGGAAAATGACTGACAGTTCAGCTGACCACCCGTGCTCATCTACCTCCTGTTCCACTTCCTGTGGAAGAATCCCTTTGATGTTAGCAAACAGGCTGAGATTTTCCTTCACAGTAAGTATATCAAATTGCACATTCCGTTGAGGACAAAAGCCAATCATTTTTCTGATTTCTTCCAAGTCTTGCATTTCAGAGATATTTTTATTATAGACAGTAACTGATCCTAAGAAAAGAAGTTAAAAATAATTTAATGTCGGCAAGATGATATATTTTTAAAATATCTAACATGATTATTTCATAATTTTTCACTACTATGATTAATATATATATATATATATATATGTATTTGGAGTATTACATATTTCTTTCATAATATCATTTAATAGAATAAAGATGATTTTCATGAAAACTGGGGGAAAACGAAATTCTGTAATACCTCGGGTCATGGATACCTCGGTTCACAAACACTTGCTTTTGCAAACAGAAGCATTCAGCAAAAGTTTGCATCTGATCCTCAACTCTACATCAGGTGAGGAACACAGCCTTAGGCATCTTCCCTGCATGAACCCTACCACGGCCATCTTCACCAGAATCAGGGAACGAATTAAGGTCATAAGCCAAGTACCACTGTACATTTAAAATCATTCCATTCTGGAAATAACTTTAGAAAAACATTTCTCTTAAGCCATACAATGTAAAGTGAGAGATGTACACTTATGAGCTCATTCTTTCAACCAAATATCCTGCCTTTAAGAAAATTGTTTCTGCTTACCTTCTGTTGGAGCAGACAATCCACTAATGATATTTAGTAAAGAAGATTTGCCAGCTCCACTATGACCCAGAATTGCTGTGATTTGACTCTCATATATGTCAAAGCACAATCCTGTTTTTAGTATAAGACAAATAGGAAGGCATTAGACGAGGCTGCTTCTAAATA
>PVKA01026482.1:0-31673 GCA_004027165.1 Ctenomys sociabilis | reverse complement strand
ATGACCACATAGGAAATATAAAGTTCATGTGTTGGTATATAAGTTTTGATCTACCTAGGTCTTAACCATCCAGCAGAAAAGTATAAAAGTATAAAAATGAAGTATACATTGTGAGCCCATAATATTAAGCTGAGCTGTAAATGGATATGGTCGACAATTTCTTTGAATAACTCCCTATGGTTGCAGAATGCTGGACTGTATTGGATTGTGGTGTCAAGTTCAAGCACCTAAGGTAGTTGAATGTCAATGGAGTGCCCACTTTTGACAGGTGTAGACAAAGGAAGGGTTGTAGAAAGAAAAAATCATGATGTGTGTGTATAGACAGTACGGTTGGGATAGATAACGCTGTGCTTCTACATAATTCTATGATAGGCAAGATCTGCACTAATGGTGGTTGGACAGGATATTATGTCGGCTTTTAGTGCTATGGTCATCCACTAGGTAAATAATTATTGAATTTTTGATATAATTCAGCTATAAAAAAAAGATAAGTAAGCAACTACACTCTTAATTCACTGATAAATCTGCTAAAATAATACCTATAAATATAATATCATGTATGCACCTTGTACAATACTAAAATGTTATGAAAACAGTTTGCAGTGTATTAATTCATCAACTCTGTATGGTTAAGGTGTCTTGAAACTGTCTGATTGACATTTGTATTTTAATAAAATAAAAATAAATGAAAAAAAAAAAAAAAAAGAAATATACTACGCATTCTCAACATCATCAGCTGAACTGGAAAGAATGAGCACCACAAGAGACAGAGCTGAGTTTCTTCCCAGCCGAGTAGAGTCCTGTCAGTGACTGCTGGAGTCGCTCTCCACACAGTGTAGTTGTTTTAGAAGGTGAGTTCTTTGATACCTGTTCTCCATTATCCAGTGTCTTCAGAAAAGAGTAAAAGTAAAGCAGTCAATCTTTCTGGCATGCTTTTACCCCTATTAAAAAGGCTTTTGTTGAGCTGCTCCAAATGAGATGCTTTGATTGTTAGCACGTTCAGCAGGCTGTGATTACAGTAATTACAGACCTGTGAAGGTCAAATTGACAAACCTGAATATAGACTGGAACTGAACATAACTGGAACAACCCACTGCACTAGCTCTTTCTGCACCCCTTGGACTTTGTTCTTCCTGTTGTTATTGTAAAAGTTGCCAAGTGGCAAATCTGTACTAGAAAATAAAAAGTGAAAGTCATCCATTTTACCATTCGGCTTTTACTGGCTGGAATCACTGTTCAACGAACTGCAGCAAGTGCTACACTGTACTTTCTAGACTGAGTGTTTTTTTGGCTTTATTACCTTTTATTTGAGGCATGATGTTGAGTTTGGAAGCTGTATCTAGGTATTTTATAAATTATTTCTTAAGTTCTTCATGTTGGGGGCTTTTTCCTCCTCTTTATATTTCTCCTCATAAGAGTGTGACACTGAATTCAAGATGAACAAAATTCTTTGTTTGCTTATATGTTGTTTTATGGGATGTTTAATAGAAAGTTTTCATAAAAGGAGGATCTTCGGTTATATGAAAAGAAAATAGAATTCTCTTCCTATAATTACCTGGCTCAAGACCAGAATAAAACTCCTTCTCAGGTATACTAAATACAAACTAGCCTCTCTTTGCCGTCCTTTGTCCTTAATGATAGCTTCAAGCAATAGTTTAAGTAATAATTAAGTAAAAATAGTCTATTATCATGTATAGCATGTAGAGGAAGACAGAAAGGTGGAAAATAGATATCTTTGCTACACAACAGAGTGTACTATTCGTGTGGGTCCAGGAAAAAGCTAAGGTCAGGGCAAGAGCTGAGTCTCAGTGAAGCCAAAACAGCAGAAGAACAGATGGAAAGCAGTCAGTTCCCAGCATCCAGATGCTTCGTCTGCAGAGGGCTGACCGTCTGGGCTTCGGCTGCCTGGAATCTTCACGCTTCACCCCGCCGTTTGGCACCAGGTAGGCAGCAGGACGGACTCCCACGTGTGCCTCCATGGTATTTACCACCTCGCTCAAGGAGGGAAGCGCTCCTGAGCTCGCGCCATCAGCAAGGAGAAGGCAGTGCATGCTCTCCCATGCTTGAGATGAAGTGACGCTGTTAAGGGATAAGTTTTTAAGGATAAAGTGGTGACTCATACAAATACAGATAAGCATGTACTGTAGATGTAATTGACTCATCAATAAATGACAAGCACAAGAAAACACTTCAACTGGCTTACAGTAGAAAACTGACACACACATGTATTCACACACACACACACACACACACACACACGAACTTTGACGTGGAATTATAAAGAGATGCAATGTAAGACCTGGCAGTCAAGTATATTTTAGCAAATGCAATCAGTTTTTGTTTCCATGGGCAAGAACTGATCACATTATCAGTTTTTGGCCACTTTCAGGGTTGTGGAATATCTCAAAGACAATGAGGGCTGGGGAGACAGCATGGTAATCTCAGTGTCTGCCTGGCAAGCACAAGGACCCAGGTTGGGTCCCCAGTACTGCATGACCTGCCAGCCCCAGAACCCTGGGTGTGCTGTGATGGTACCGAAACCAGGTGTGGTGATGCACACCTGTGACCCCAGCACTGGAGAAGCTGAGACAGGAGGAGCACTATAAATCCAAGCTGAGGAGTGAGAGCCTGTAGCAAGCACTTAAATAACACAAAAGTCACAGATAACCCAGAAAAGTGCAAAACACAAAACAATCTTTTTTTATTCCCACTTCAAAATATTTCATAAGACTGTACTAAATCAGAATTATAGATATAAACATTATAGATAAAGAGAGAGACTGAGACAGAGACATTGATAACAACCTCTTGTACTTTCACTTACTATCACATAATTTACTACTGACTTGAATACTCCATTACACTATCGAATCGAATCGTGAACAAATGTTGCCTCACAGCCTATGTTACGACCCTTGTTTCTGCTGCCTTGATGAAGGAGGGGGTCCAGCAGAGGCCTGCAGACATGGCTGAGCACACAACACGTGACACTGTCCAGGTGCAAGCCAGAGCCACTTACAGGTACTATCCAGCCACAGCATGCAGGACCACGTGGGGCCTGCTCACAGCAATAGTGATCAGCTAGGCCTGAGATGCAGCTTTGTACTCTCAGGAGGGCGACGGGCCTCTGGTGACCGTAGGAGGGTATACGTGACTTGTCTGAGCAATTCCACAGGCTGCTCGGGCACTGCTCTGCCAGTAGGGGATGAATAGGAACCATAGCCAATCCTCCTTAGCATGCTTGCCTGACCAGTGGATCGTCATCACTGAGAGCCTCCCAAAGTCACCGATATCAAAGTAGCACATGATACTGGTGATTAGTCTGATGCTTGATACCACATCTCTGGGGAGTAGCAACTGTATTTATTAAATAATTTGTTGCCTCCCTCCTATGTGTCAAGTAATGCCTGAGACTCTAGGAAAGTCACAATGGAAAAGTTCATATGAAGATCTTTGCCTTATGTGTTGGCAGAGTCAATAAACAAGAGAATAAAATGCATAGCATAGAAGGGCAATACAACTGAGTTTAAGCAGGATATGGAGAATGGAATACAGTTGGGAGTGGGACATTTTCTTAAAACGTTAAGTATTGTACTGGGAGGCCTCACTGGAGAGAAAGCACTGGAGACAGGGACTGAAGGGACAGGCCCTGAGCAAATATTTTGAAAAGGAGCTCAAATATAGGAGATCGGCCAGTGTCACAGCCCTGTGGCAAAGAATGTCCTCATGTCCAAGGAAACCAAGGAGGTCGGTGTGGCTAGAACGTCGTCATATAGAGAAGCAGAAGACAGGTTGCACTGAGGAATGAGGGTTCAAGTCTTTGATTTTTACTAGAAGAGATAGGGATCTATTGACAGGGTTTAGACAGAAGACTGGTCCATCTGTCAACTACTTTTGCTCTGTCATCTCCCAGAGAATATAGCAAAGTACTAGGCACAAAAAGTCCATGCTATGTATTGCAGCTGGCTCACTATAAAGAGAACAATTTCTTTCTTCACTGCCTTTCATAATTTTGTGTCAGTGTCACAATTCCAGGTGGGTGCTCTTGGTGTCAGTCACCTGTCCTGTCACAGGGACAGCTTACCTGATGCATAGGTTAGAGGATGGTGAGTCTATTGGGTTCACAAGTCCAGAAGGCTGGGCCCACAGTCAGCTAGCCCAAGAAAAGGATGGCGTGGCAGAAGGGAGTGATGTGGGAAAGCAGAGCCCCGCCCAGGAGGCCGGAAGCGGAGCACAGGGAAAGAGCGCCAGGAAAGGATCCGCCTCTCCAGGGCACACCCCAGGGACCCACCTCCAAGAGGCACCGCCTCCTAGGAGCGCACTCAGCTGTCATTAGCAGCGGGATGCAGGGATGAGTGATGTACCCCCTGATCCAATCACAGCTCTAGGAGGCTCTTTTTGTTGTTGCTATTGTTGGATTTTTATTTTTTATGTATTCATTATAGGGTCTCACTACCCAGCTCTGACTCCTAGTGATCCTCATGTTTTCAGCCTCCCCAGTGCTGGAATTACAAGTGTGAGCCACCACACCCGGACTCTGTCTGCTCAGTGTTCCCCCCAGGGCAGAGCTGGTGCATTATGTGGTGCTGGAACTGAACTGCATCCCTGCACTGGCCTAGACAGACACTTAGTCTGCTGAGCTATCTCACTGGCCCTAGGGGTCTCTTAATCCATGGGAGTCGACAGTGAGTTTAACCATCCCACCACCCCACCCTATCACTATAGAGAAAGAAGCATTTAAAAGTACAGTTTACGCATGGATCAGTTTTTGCAGCAATATTAATTTATTTGCTGACCAGGCCTCAGTCTCTCTCACACCGAAATCAATGTAGTGGGCAGGAAAAACTGTGAAGGTTGTGGCATAGAGCAGAGGTGGCGAATCTGTGGCATGTGCACGCCAGTGGACTGTTGATTATCGCTGAAAGCTCTGAAAGGTTCACCATCACTGGTCTGGGGCAGAGAAATTGGCATACTTTACATGCCATGTAGATACACTCAGCCTCCACCTATACAAATTCTAGAATTCCTTTCCGCCTGCTATTATACTTCAATTATAAAGTTCAATCTGTTTGAACTAACTTTTCTTCTTCAGACATTTTCTTTGCATCATAGAAATATATTTCAAGCTGTCTAGCCTTTATAAAGATATTCTGGGATGGCCTGAATAAAGTTTTTCTTTCTACAAACAAGTTCATATAACATAAATTTGGAAATTAGAAACTTGACCATAGCTGCTGCAGCTTGATGGACAAAACTCACAGTGCAGTTTGGTCATGCCTTTCCTGAGTAAATAAAGATCTATCACTGACACACCTGAGCAGTTTTTATGTGCCCCCAGATTGATACGTTTGCCATTAGCATTTAGAGAGAGCAGTGAATACAGCAGTTGCTTTTGGGAAAAGGGAGGGAGTCACTTCGTCTCTTGGAACAGCATCCTTCTGAATCCTGAAGATGGTTCTCTTGGTTCTAGCACAGCACCTCCAAAGCTTTCAGGATGTTGGATCCCATAATATGGCAAGGAGGGAAAATCACCTGGCACAGTTAGGCAACGTCTACACCATATTGTGCCCCACATCTCCCCCAGAAGCACCTGGACACTCAACTCCAGTGTCTCTGGCTTTACCTGTCTACAAAACACCACCCATTGTCAGCACTCGACGCAAGCATGTTCTACTCGATAAAGAAGTACGCTCCTCGTGTCCAGAATCCACCGGGCACTCACTGTATGCTCTATATGTTTCATGACTGATGCTTTGTACATTCAAGTCTGTTATTCCTGTGAGAAGTTCACAGTGTCAGAGAGCTCAGTCCATGGTCAACTACGCCCAAGGCAAGAAAGACATGAATGAGGTGGGAGAGCTGACCCACCCAAGAAGGCCAGAAGCAGAGCACAGGCAAAGGGCACTTTGCGAAGATCCCCCTCCCAGAGCACATGCCTGGCATTGCAAATGGTCAAACACATCCACACTTTAATCATTTCTTTATCATTAACACCCAGTACAAGGGCCAGACAAATAGCTCAGCAGATTAAAGCATCTGCAAGTAGGGGAAGGGACAAGGGATATGATCCTGGGCCTGCCATGTGAGCCCTGCCCCTGCAGCACTTTGAGACAGCAGTTGAGACTGGGCGAGGTGGTGCACACCTGTAATCCTAGCTCTTGGCTGTAAACAGGTGGATCACAATGGGCCGGGAGACAGGTCAGTAGAATAAGCACTTGACTGGCAAGTGCAGGTTCCTAAACACAATCCCCAGTACTCCAAAAAAAAAAAAAGGCAGAACACTGGAAGTCTGATCTAGGAGTGAGACTCCGAACACCTTGTTGACACTTGAACACCCAAAATACAAAAAAACAAACAAACAAACAAAACACCCAGCACAATCCCTAGCAGATGTCGGATTTCTAGAACTTTCTGGTAGGCTCCTCCTTGTCACATTTGCCTAACGCAACATGGTACTGTGTAGAAGGAAGCCTAGTCCAGCTTGTCGTTGGAACAAATGCTTTCTCCTCTCTTAGGGACAGCTTCAGTACCTCACAGAGCCCTCACGAATACCAGACAAGTGTGATAAATAAAGACACATGAGATTACTGGCCCTAGATAATCCTGTGGCAGCAGTATGCTACAAATTAGTTATTTAACAAAGATGTTCTCACCTTCTTTCCAGCACCGTTATTTTCTGTCTAAAAATTACATGTAAGGGGTGGTGGCCTTGAAGCTGGATCCAAAATTCCTCCAACTTTCAGAGGATCTGAGAGCTGTTTTCAGTGCAGAGGCTTGCTGTGTGGGGGACAGCTTTTTCACCTCGTCCTTGTGGAATGAATTTACTTAACAACGGTTGTTGGGGAAACCCTGACTGGTGAAATATCCAGTTGCCCATATTTCTGAATGGGATGCCTTCTATGCTCTAAGTTGTTTTCTTTTCTTTTCTTTTTAATGTATTTAGCACAGGGTCTACAAGGTCTCACTAGACAGATCAGACTCATGGTGGTACTCCTGTTTTCAACCTCCCAAGCACTGGGATCACAGGTGTGCACCACCACACCCAGTCTCAGTGGCTGTTTCAGTGCACCCCAGAGGTGGGGCTGGCATGGCACACACAGGATCAAACCCGGGCACTGTGCCTACCCAGGCAGGTACTTCAGTCCACTGAGCCATCTGGCCAGCCCTATGTTCTGAGTTTTGACACAGTAATGGTTGCCTTCTTGGAGAGTGGAGCCACATTACTAGAATTATTATGATGTTCAATAATGTGCTTTGTATTTTCTTGCCAGCCCAAATATAAGGGGTCGTGAGTTTGTGTTCCAGAAGGACAGGACCTGAGAATGTGGCTATAGGCCAGGGGCAGCACCACACGGTGGCAGTCATCACGGGCATGGAGGGGAGAGGCTACAGGGGTCCCTTGATGACAGTCTAGACTGACCAAGGAAACGTGATCTTCCCAGTCTGCATTATAGGTCTGCTGTTCTATTCCAGGAGTCATCATTTAGTTTGTGGAGCACAATAGGGGTTTTTAGCAAGATAGTGGCAGTGTGCCTGGAGAAGAGGATGAGAATGGAGGGTGTCACGAAAGTCAGGGGCAAGGGGAAGCCAGCAAGGCCTTCTGTATTGTTTGTACACTCCCTGGAGGTGCTTGTGAAGGCTAGGGACAGCCTTGGACATCCTACCAGCATGGAAGGTTGGGCACTCAGCTGGCAGTTAGCTTTGAATATAATAAGAGAGGAGTCTCAAAACTTGGATGAAGAAGAGGCACTTGGGTGACAGGAGATGACTTACTTTTCATGAGAGTTTAAGGTACAATTCAAAGTAAAGACATTCAGCATGACTCACCTAAGAAGTAAAAGGCTTTAAGTGGGTGCTCTATGGTTTCCTTTACTTTGCTACTCCTATATAAAATAAATAAAGAAATAAAGTCAAGCATCTAATCTTAAAGGGAGAAAAGAAAGAGACCCAGAGACCTAGAAGCTAGAAGAGAAGAATGAAAAAGAGGAGCAGAGTAATGCTAAACTAAGGACACAAGTGACAGTTATTGAAGGGACCACTTAGCCTGGTGCTGGGTGACCCATCATGTGGAAAGGAACAAGCAGGGCATGCAGAGAGAACCCAGGAGCTGGATGGGACACAAGCTGTCCTCAGTCATCCTCACTGTGATGGTAGGAGCAGTTGCTCTAATCCAAGGGGTTGCCTCGTGGTGCAAAGTTGTACCTGGAGCGAAGGGCCTTCTGGAGGTGGCAGAGTGTGTCATGGGTAACAGACGTCACCATTTCCAGTTCCCTCCATCCCCTGTGCCCTAGGCCTGCCCTCTGTGCCGTGCATGCATGTTCCTGGGATGCTTTCCTCCCTCTTCCTCACTGCGCTTCACAGCACACACTCAGCTCTTTGGAATTCTGTGGGTGACAGTGGTTTTCTCCTGCACTTCATGTGCTCAGTGGTGTGGAAAGAGAAGTATGAACTCTGACTCTTTGTTTTTGTGCATATTTTGATGAAAGGACAAGTGACTGTCACAAATCTTAAAACAGGTGGCACGGGGACGTGGAAGACACCTTGTTCCCAGTGGCAGCTCCTTACATCACCCTCAAAGGCTGGCATGTGTCCAGCAGCCCAATTTGGAGAGAATCCTATTTTATTCAAGTCCCAGATGGGACGTGCTATGAATGGTTCACTGGATAAATAGCCATTCTCTCCCTCGGCTAAGCCCAGGTCTGTCTCTCACGTGATCGTCATCTTTGCTAGTTTCCTCTTTCTTTAAATTCCTTTGAAGTTGTGGATTATTTTTTCCCTCTTTGAAAATTCCTCTAGCTCGTGGCTTTCAGAAGGACAAATGCTTTAAACTTTTCCCTCCTCTTTTGAATTCACATTGTACTCCGCATTTTTTTTTCTTTCCATTTTTGGGGACCAACCACCGCGTTGTTTTATATTACATTTTCATCTCAGAACTGTTTGAAAATGGAGCTCATGCCACGCACATGAATATTTTGCCTCCTCTTTGCTGATTTAATCAGCATGGATACCATTATTCATGCAATTGCATGAATAATTTATTTCACTGTTGTAAAAGTTTAATAAAAGTTTTCTTGTCTTTATCAAATTCCATGTTACACTTTGTTCATTTTATAGCAGTAACGAAATCAGAATATAAAGCAGCTCAAATCAAAAAGCAGTGAATGGCACGGACTTCATTAATACTCTTGTGGGGGATTTTAGTGCGATTTTACTTATGATTAAATACTATTTTATACATGAAATATAACTCTCTATAGATCTTTAGATCACCAGTGCTAGCTGCTCTGGGCCATTTATGGATTAGAGCGGTTTGGAATGTCATTATTATACAAAAATGCCCAGCCTTCTTCAGACCATAAAACAGAACCCATGGCTTCTGTTGATGTATATGAGTGTGTGACTTTGACCTACTGGGTAAATTTATATTAGGGACATTCCTAATCCAGGACTATTATTTCTTAGAGAAGTCAAACATTAGTCGTAGTCGCTAGTAACATTATATGTTCACAGTTAATTTTTCTGCTAATGCCTCAAATTTGTTAAAGCCAATTTTAATTGGTAGAATTACTGGTTAAATTAAAAACATCTTGCTAAAATGCATTCCTTTAATGCTAGAGTGGCAAATATTTTAGTAAGTGCCATCCACACCCCTTGCATGTACACTTAATAAAGCCTCATTGTCACCCACGACAGACGATAAAATTACAAGCAGACTTACCTTGCATGAAAGTGGATACTAAGTTCTAAAAACTTGAAGATTTGTTCAAGACTAGCATGAAAAATCTGAGATGACATTAATGTTGGAAAAATGTTGGTCACAGTCTGGGAAATGACCACATGCTGATGCAGGTCCAAAATCTCCTATCTTAAGCCTGGGAGCCACTAAGTTATAGAAATCAGAATCTGGTGGGCTTTAGACGAGCAGTATGATGTGCACTGTAGGAGGTGCAATGCCAGCAAGGGGGCCTAGGATCCCACCTTATGCATTTTCTCAGCATAATTTCTTATCATTTGTTCTTTGTGGGTTAATTCTTGACTAGAAGTACTTTTGTGTTGGTTCAAATCAGGTTTTATTGTCAAGCAAGGTCAGACCATGTCACACTTTGCTGCCACCTGGCTGCTTTTGCCATTCCAGGTTATACATTCATACTGATAGATCAACAGACATTCAGGAGTTCCTGGCAAGATCCAGCATGTTGGGAGTGGTTTGCCTACAAAGAAATGATGAAGGCCCTTCAGCTAAGCTGTAGATATGGCCTAACTCGTGAAACAGTGAAGCAAACCGTATTTGCCTAAGGAAAAAAAAAAAAAAAACTTTCTTCTCCCTTTTCCCTTGTCCCAGCTTTTCTTTCTTTTTGGCTAGTTTCTTTCCCTTTCACAATGGGTATTGTACCTTTCAGATTATCTGTATACACACAGTAGCCAGGATAACTGTACTACTAATTATTATCAGGTTATTCAAAGGAACAGTTAATGCTTAACTTTTGGACCAATTCCACATGCTTATATTTGGTAATTTGAACAACTATTTGGAAGACAGAAATGTGCAGTGTAACAACCACTGTGTAATTCCTATCATCTTGTTTTTGAAATTCTGTATTGTTTCTATTTTTTATTTTTTTATTAAAATGAAAAACATAGTTAAAGACAAAAACCATTCAGATGAAACTTAAAAATCAGGAAAAGCTCTTAGGTAAGGTTCCATCTCTAACTTTAGAAGAACTATTTTTCTTGAATGAATATGTAGAAATATAATCACTCGCTGAACAGAGGTACTCCTGCTGCTTCAGGATTCAAACCATCAACACAGCTTCACCCTTAGAAGGCAAAAGAACAATCTGAAGATTTTGGTAGGTTAGAGAAAAAGAGAGGCCTACTTTTTGCTCATGTTACCTGCATATTGAGTTTCCCTTTCTCTGAGGTGCAGACAGAGAGATCCACCTTCAGTAGGCCCCCTGTTACTCCTACAGTGTGACATAGGGACGAGTTTGGCAGAAGCATGGAGGAGTTCTCAAAGCTCTTGCCCACAACCGGCATGAACTCCGAGTCTTCATTTTCATTGGCCAACGCAAGTCACACGGTAAAACCTGACTTCCGGAAGCATACTCCTCCCACTGGATGGCCTGTGGTGAGGCCCAAGGAAAAGGAGCAAACTCTCACAGAGAAGGCTCTCGCACACCTTCTCTGTTCCATAGTCTGTGTTCTTTATAGATCAGATCAAGTCTCCTCCAAGTTAGTAGAATAGTGTGTCTAAGGTGCAGAAGCGGTGACTCAACTGCTTTAACCCTTCAGAGGCCTGCCCTTAGCCAATGAGAAATATCTACCTTGAAGAAAATGAAAGCTGGTAAGGATGGAGTGTTCTGAACAAGGAGTTCTAGAAGCGGAACTTAAGAGACACACTGTAAACAATAGGTAACTGGACTCTTGGCAATGAAGAACAGCCCCAGGAAAACTGAAAAACAGTTTCACAGCAACAAACACAAAGATCACTAGACCATTTCTGGAAGAATATTCTAAATTATTTACATCGTTTAAAAAGTAAACTACTTCTACATACAACTTTTCAAATGTTTTCTTTACGAAATAAAGCATCCCTGTTTTTTCGACTAAATGTACTGTGATTGTTGAGAAAGATGAAGGCCTAGAATTCTATACACATATTTAATAACCTAGAGACATTTGCTTCTCACCTTGCGTCTGTTGGATAAGAACAATCAAATAAAATGCAAGGATTGTTAGAGGATTCAGTATCTATTCATATGATCAATATATGATAAATCAAAGTAAAAGTGTTTTGTCTTTTGAATACTCAGTTGCTGGGAACTTAACCCGACCCACGGGTAAAATCCATGAAACCCTAGAGGGGGAGTGGGGATAAGAATGGGACAGGAGACACAAGAAATGGAGACAAGACAGGATTCTGCTCAAGTCTCGTTTATCCAGAAGAAACTCTGGATATATTTAGTGGACGCATAGGGAAACAACGTCAGTGGGTAAAGGGCGTGAGTAACTAGGCAACCGGGCTATGACAGGAAGTCCCACCCCCAGGGCGTAGCAGGAGACTTATGGGAAATACGCGGGGTAAGAAGAATTAGGAACTTAACTCAGCAGAGGAACGGAAACTTAAGAATATGGCTGAGACTGTTGTAAAATGGTTACCAGTCACAGGTTTCCCACCCTCAGTGACTTTTAGGAGAAGTAAAAACAGTTCCATAACAGAAAATAAAACTAGTAGATATATTGTAAATATACCTTTCTTCCTCTCTCTCCCTCCCTCTCTCCCTCCCTCCCTCTGACTCTGATCAGTGCATAGTGCTAGATTATTGAACACCCAGGTGCTTCTGGTTAGTTGGTTAGGATGTGCACATTCATGAGACCAGCATTCCCACCTAAAGAAAAGAACAAGCCAGGTAAACTAAAAATTGCATTTTTTTCATTAGATTGTTAAGCACAAAAATAAAATCTAAATACATTTTTCTTAGTTAGAAAAGACCTTCCTGTGAAGAAGCCCAAATCTATGGGCATGTAAGTAGGAGGAGCAGACCTACAACAGACAGAGGGAAGCAGAAGCTAGCCAAAATGGATGCAAGCTTTTATAGCTCCATGCAGCTGGCGTAGGATAGAAATTCAAGGAGTCCAGGGAAAGTGATCCCAACTAGTCGCTGTTTGCCTTCTCTGAGTATGCGCAGTAGCCTGCTGAGGCTGAGAAGGGAAAGGGTGACATCCACACCTACATACCACAGAAGGCAGAGGAGTGGTGCTCGCAGTCTAAGGACAAGGAAAGAAACCTCAGAGAGAGTTATCTAAGGCAGATCAAATGCACATCAACCAGAAGCTGGGGGCGTTGCAGCTGAGCAGAGAAGTGCGAATCTCACACACCTCATGTAAGGCAATGGTGGGACAAAAGCCCAGGACAGAGCAGCAAACACATTGCATGAAGTTTAGAGTCTGAGGCAAAGCAAAGGAGCTTGAACACCACTACAGAACCTGAAACCCTCGGTGGAAGAGAAAGATTCTCTCTAGGCTGCAAAGCAGGAGATGCCTCCAGAATTACACTGGAGCTCAGATGCACGAGGTCTAATCACGAGGGGAAAAAAGTATCACCTGAGCAAAGCGTTCTGTGAGAGTGCTCACAGAACGTCTGAGGGCTATGGTGAGCTCACAGATCTAAGAAAAGCTACACCTACATCAGACTCAGCTTAGCTCCGGATCTGATGGCCTCAGCTTCCTCACTTGCACCCTGCCACAGGCCGGGGCATTATTTTCTCATGAGCAAATGGCATTTGCATTCCTTTCACACACAGAGTCTGGCAATAAATAAAATACATCGTGGTATGCAAAGAAGCAGGGAAATGTAACCTAGAACCAATAAAATCGTTAACAGAAGTAGACACAAAGGAAAAAAATCAACAAAGTGATAGAATTCACAAGTACAGTACCTGATAGGCACACCTTAAGTACGTTTAAAAAATAGTTACGGAAAATGTGGTCAACATTTGGGAAGAGATGAGAAATTTCATTTCAAATAGAACACCAGGAATGGAGTGGCAACGGGGAATTCCAGGATTTAAAATCACAGTAGTATTGAATGAAGGATATTTCTGTTGCTTATACAGCACCCGGGAGAAGGTGAACAGATCAATGAATTCAGAGACAAACTCACTGATATCCCCCACACTGACATTAAAAGGGGAAAATAGTATCACCTGAGCAAAGCATCCAAGACCTGCGAAACGGCATCAGGTAATGAAAGGCACACTCTGGGATTCCAAGAGGTAGAAGAAAAGGAAAATCGAACCA
The DNA here is from genome assembly GCA_004027165.1 of Ctenomys sociabilis. Classification (NCBI taxonomy): domain Eukaryota; kingdom Metazoa; phylum Chordata; class Mammalia; order Rodentia; family Ctenomyidae; genus Ctenomys; species Ctenomys sociabilis. Next base: position 17,873 of record PVKA01026482.1, on the reverse strand, counting down.
AAGGCACGTTTGAAAAAACATTGACTCAGAAGTGTCCAAAATCAGGTAAACACATCAACCTACAGGTTCAAAGCAAAAATTACCAAGTACAAGAAAGTGAGGCCTCTAAAAAGGAAACATAAAGAGGAAACTCTTAAAGCAGCTACACACACACACACACCCTTTCTAGGAAGAAAGCACTAAGGCAGACTTTTCACCATCAGTGATGGGAAACAACACATCACAATGATGTGACACCATTAAATTTCTGACAGAGAAAAGAAAGTTGTCACTTGTGAATCCTATAACTCATGAGATGTTTGTTCTAAAACAAAGAATGAAAGAATACTTTAGGACTGATAAACACTTGAATTTTGTGCTAGCGTCCATTTACTTACAGAAATATGGAAACTTATAGAAACATGGAAAGAAATTCTTTTGGTGAAATAGTGAAATACCCAGTTGAAAATGTGCCACACAGCTGAGGGATTTGGCAGGCCACCAGGTCGGCCATAGGCAGATGGCAGTTTCTGCAGAGACTGTGTGGCAAACTGAGAGATTGGTTTCAAATGAAAAGCAGTATAGACTGAGAAGCTGTGACTTCTGCCCATGTCATTCTTCTAGTAGGCCTCACCAAGACCTCTGTCTCTCACCCTGACCCACCACAAGCAGTTACAGCATCACTGGATCAACTGTAAGAGGTACTGTGGAACTGCTTGAAATGAAGCCTACATTAGATGAAGATCTGTCTTCATTGCTCTAGAACATATTCCTTGCAAAGACATCTAAAAATGTGTTCAAAGACATCTCAGAATGTAGACATAATTGAAATAAATAAATGCATGAAGCAAATCATGCTGGGTCATATAGCACATTAAAATAATAAATTAATTCACTTAATAAACATCCTGCTCCAATACTTCATTGCTGAGCACTGACCACTCCAGACTTAGTTTTAAATAGCAATAGCTGTTTATTTTGCCAACAAATTTCCATCCATGATGAGAAGCTCCTCTCTGTAGAAGGCAGTGTAGGCTAATCATTCTGGGCTAGATTAGGCATTTCTAAGACAGCACAGTGACATAGCTGGCAGGCTGGGTATCACTGCTGGCTGAAGACATAACTGAAGTAGTGGGCTGGGTTCTTGGGGTCCCTAACACAGGGCTCTTCTAGGCTGCCTTGCCTTCCTTCTAGGAGCAGCTCAGTTCTAAGAGCAGAGATTCCCATGATAGAAACCAGGATGCCAACAATCTCTGGAAATATGGCCCAAGAAACTGAGACAGCACCATTTCAACTGGGTTTTACCACTCAAAATAGTTATCGACACCCACCCCAGCCAAAGGACAGTGCATGGACACCATCCTGCAAGGGAAGAAGTGCTGAAGAAATGCATGCCCATTCCCGGTCCTCCACACACCTTTACCCCCTTTGTGCTTCCATGGCGCTTGACAATCTGCAGAACACTTTCTTACACATTCCTTGCTTCATCTTCATAACTACCATTCACATTATTCTCTCTGGTTGACCTAAGAAACTGAGGCTCACACATCTTCCATGGCTTCTGAAGACAGAATCTGACCTGTAGATTTGTCGTCATCTACATTATAATGCCCAAAAGATTATTGAAGCCTCAGTATATACTAGGAACCCCAAATCTTACGTATTATTTTATAGATAAGTGATGTTTCATCCAATCCCAGAGCTATGTCTCTTTAAAGTTTCCTAAGAATGCCTCATCTTCCATCCCAGCAAGACTGGAAGCCACACATGGTGCCCAAGGTCCCATCTGGTTTGGAAGGTGAAAGTTTGGCTGACCTGTTACAGATCTATGTAATCTTGCTTGTTTTCAGTATCCATCTCAAGTATCTCCTGTGACGTTCATCTTCTCTAGTTAACCCACCTAAGGTTGTGTGTCTTTTCTCTGAACCATCCCTTGTATCATTTATTGCTCTATGACTCGCTACTTCTTATATTGTACTTGAGTATATTTTGCCTCCAAAATTTAAGGTACTAGAGGGCACAGACTATGAGTCAAGTTCTTTTGTTTCCTTTGCTAGTACAATAATTTATGCAAGGTGATTATTTAAGAACTATCTTTAAGAAGAAATAGATAAGCCAGTTTAAGGCAGTAGGGTGCAAATTATTTACATAAGTACTAAAACCCCTTCATTTTATTAGTTCGACAATAATTCACAAGATTCACTAGGCAAACTATTCTGAGTTGCCCAGAATGTAGTAAGGCAAAGAGCATATTAATCACAATGGTTCCTTTCAAAATGTGAAAGACATTTGAATCTCATTTCCATTTTTAAGACTAAGGTTAAATAAGCAGCTATGGAATAGAAATCAGTAAAATAAAGCCTAAATAAACAAAATATATTTTCATTTTGCTTTTATAAAAGTAAAATTGGACTCCCGTGACTTCAATGCTATTTGTTGTCAGGTTTTTTTTCTTTTTTGTGGTACCGGGAATTGAACTCAGGACCTCACGCTTGCCAAGTAAGTGCTGTGCTGCTGAGCTACTTCCCCAGTCCTTGTCTTCAATTTTTAAAATGCATGAATTGATCATGTGGAAATAACATAATGTCAAATTTTCTGAATTTTTTTGACATATACAAATTAGAAATGCAGATAATTACATATCTTTAAGCTAATTTTTTTTTCCATTTGCAGGAAGAACAGGTGCAGGGTGCCACATTCTACCCAGCATTGCATTAAGTAAGACAAGACAAGGCGCAGTACTCATGAACCAGCAGATGCTTTGGTGGGAGTCATGTTTCTTCCATCTAGCAGTCTACTACAGTGTTTCCAGTCCAGCTGGGGTTCCAGGGTTTGTCTTCTTGGGCTTCTGTAACTTTTATGATTCATCTAGAATCAAGAAAAGATTTATACTAATAGTGTTTGGACAGGATATCACATCTGCATCTTGTGCTATGAATTACTGCAAAGACAACAATATGCAATGGATTAATTGCTGTAATTCTCCTACCAACCTGTTTTGAAACTGTCTCGTTGCAATACTTTCCTCAATGAAATTAATAAAGAAAAGAGCAAAGGTCGTAAAATAAAACCCAATCTCAAAAAATCTGAAAGATTACCTATCTCTCTAGCTATTGAGCAATAAATTAACAGCTAGACAATAACCAGAAGACCTTTAAATCTGAAGCAATGGATTAACTTTAAAAACTGCTAGTGAATACTACAGAGTTGGTTTTCTGTTTTATCCATAGCCTCATCTATAGGTTCTTGCCCTGAATCTTCTTGGATGTACAGTGTCTCCATTACAGCCTCTTGAGTAATTCCCCGTCAATGCTTATGAGTTCAGTAATACATAAACAGATACACTTGATCATTACCAAAAATATGGCCAGTGAAGCTCTTCAGTCAAGATAGTGCTATATTGTATATGCTGCTGTTCCTTGAAAATGTGCAAACATTTTTTAATGTATTTAGAACAGTCTACAGGGTCTCACTACAGAGTGGACTCATAGTGATCCTTCTGCTTTCAGCCTCCCAAGCACTGGGATTATAAGTTGTGCCACTACACCCAGCCTCACTTGCTATCTCAGCATGCCCTGGGAGCAGGGCCAGCACAGCACCCCAGGGATCGAACCCTGGCCATTGTGCTATGCCCAAGGAGGCACTTTAGTCCACTGAGCTATCTGGCCTGCCCAACATGTGCAAATATTGTGTGTATATCTTTTTTAAGGAAAACTAAAACATTAAACCTAGACTTAGAAACACAATCATAAATCCTGTGGTTTGGAAACAGTAGAAAAGCAAGGAGAGGAGCAGGAATAGACCACAGGCCTGCTGGGATCTTGGAGTACTACTATGCCATAAAGAAAGAGAAACTTGAGTGGTTCCTAGGAATAAGAATGCACCTTAAGACAATAATGCTAGGTTAGTGAATCAGACCAACAAGCTAAACTGTCCTATGGTTTCTCTTATAGGAGGAACCCAAGTTATAAGACTATAACTTCCAGAAGCAGGAAGATACAGTAGATCTTTCTAAAAGAGGGAAAGGATTGAGAGATGGAAAGCAGGGGCAGAAGTGGAAAGAAAGGAGATGAACAAAGGAAAGAAGTGGTAAGCCCACACGGCAGCTCCACCCAGGAAATTCAAACACTCAGTCCTGTAGACATGGATTAAGAAAGCACAGAGAAGGGCCCGGGAGATGGCTCAGTGGAATAAGCCCTGGCAAGTGCAAGGGCCTGAGTTCAATTCCCCAGTTCCATAGGAAAAAAAAAAAAAAAAGAGGACAACTATTTAAAAGCCAGGCGTGGTGGCGCATACCTGTAATCCCAGCACTAGGGAGGCTGAGACAGGAGGATTGCTGTGAGTTCGAGACCAGCCTGAGCTACAAAGTGAACTTAAGGCCAGCCTGAACTGCACAGTGAGACCCTGTCTCAAAAAGACAAAAAAAAAAAAAGAAAAAAAAAAAAAGAAAGAAAGCACAAAGAATCCGGCAACGCCTCCAGTGGCTGGTGTCCTAGATGGCGTCACTGATCTGACCAAGTATACTGAGGAAAGGGGGCTCAGACATGTCCTGCTGACCAGTCCAGGGCTCAAAGTCACAACAAGCCCTGAGACTAGAGAGGCTGAAGGTGGGAGGCCTTGTGGCCAGACCTGGCCTTCCCGTTACCTGGCTCTGTGCACCAGAGTTCAAGGTTACTGCGACAGAAGCCTCAGCTCTTCTGGAGACCCCCAGGTCTACCTGCTGTGCTGCAGGGCTGGGTACATGGACAGGAAGGCACCAGGGGAGCAGCAGGGAATCTGCCTGTGACAAAAACACTTCAACCCAAACAAGCCTGCAACCCAAAGTTCTAAAGCACCCCAGGGAATGCCACGCTAAGCAAGACAAGCCCTCCTAGGAAGTTACCTCCGTAGTGCTGTCTGACACACTCCTTTAGATCAAAATTTAAAAGTGACATCCTATTATGGTGCAAACTATTTTTTGTAAAGTGACAAAGTCGTAACTAGTTTTTGGCCTCTGCCAGGCGTACAGTGTCTTTTGCAACAGCTCTACTGCACCATGACAGCCAGTAAGCAGACACACACAACATGTAACTGAATGTGCTGGCTGTGGACCAATTGATAAAAAGCAGCGTGGAGTCAGCTAAGGGCCACAGAACAGAGTTGGTATGCTCTTGAGGCAAATGAGCACAAAAATCACAAAACAAAGCTAAACAGAGATGGAGCAGTAACTAAAGATATGAAAAGAGAAAAAAACAATTAGAAATCTTGAAATAAAAAATATAAGCAGTCATAGAGTAACACAGGAAAAAGAGAATTAGAAATACCAGTGCGGTGGCACATAACCGCCATGGAAGGCTGAGGCAGGAGGATCAAAAGTTTGAACCCGGCCCAGGTAACCCATCTCAAAATAAAAAATAAAAAAGCTTAGTACAAAGGCCCTTGTGTCATTGTTCAGTGTCACAGGTAACCCAGATAAATGGAGGGAAAGAAGGAAGGAAAGAAAGAAGGAAGGAAGGAAAGAAAGAAGGAAGGAAGGAAAGAAGGAAGGAAGGAAAGAAAGAAGGAAGGAAGGAAAGAAGGAAGGAAAGAAGAAAGGAAGAAAAGAAGGAAGGAAAGAAGGAAGGAAGGAAAGAAGGAAGGAAGGAAAGAAGGAAGGAAGGAAGGAAGGAAGGAAGGAAGGAAGGAAGGAAGGAAGGAAGGAAGGTCTAAAGACAGTGAAAGCCCATCAAGGTCTTAGTAAAGATAGAAATATTGCACACATTTAGGCTTTATTAGGAAGGTAAGTGTTGCTCAATAAATCTCTTTAAAGCAAAGAATGATTATTAGCAAGAGTAAGAGTGGGTGGCTCAGCTTCCAGCCCAGCAGAGCATGCCCGAGGCATGGAGTGCAGTCACTGCAGCCACCTGCCCACTGCAGTTTCCATGGGACCAAGTAACTTCTTTGGTCTCTAGAGCTGGAAGCAGGCTCTGTTGCTTCTAGGTGGAAACTCTGAATGAGGGTGCGATTTTTTTTCCCTTGGCTATGTTGGACTGGCCCTTTTCTCAGTTTGGATTTCCAAGGCAGTAAATAAACTAATCTCCAAGGACTACACAGAATGAGCAAGAAATAACTCCAAGTGGAAGCCACCTCAAGTTTAGGTTTTGTTATTCCCAAATCTCAAGCTTTGCTGGGCTATTGGGTTTTAGGCTGTCAAATGGGAATCATGAAAAGGAAAACCTAAATATAGATAAATGTCTCATAACCAGAAAACGGTGTGATGATAACACTAAGCACTATCATAAATCATAATAAAGATAAACTCATCCACAAAAAACTGAATTCAGAGTGAATTGGAAGTTAATCAAATGCGCCTTCCAAACCAAACACAAAGGGGCTCCACGTACAGTGCACTCGTTCAGGTTTCCCAGGATGAGACACTGGGACAGGATTAGAGGCGAAGAAGATTTATTAAATATCGCTGAGGCCCGGGAGAGGCAGGGAGCTCCCAGTGGCCCTGCGGGTCTGACCTTTAAGAAGCAAGAGGAGAAAAGAACGAACCAGAAAGAATCGCAGGCTCTAGCGCAATTCCAAGACACGCTAGTCACGAGTTCCAGGCCCAAGCCCTACGTGTTACAGAACCGAGCTCACTCGAATTCTCCCGATGCGCCTGCTGGGGCTGCAGCCGGCCACAGAGGAGAACCCTGAGGCCAGCATTTGCTCCTCAATGCTCCCAGAGCAAGAAAACGAACTGAGAGCAGAGTGATAGCGAAAGAGAAATTTTCTATCAGGCAAACCCTAAATGAAAGGAAGCAATGTGGAAACACTGGTAACAGACAAAGCAGTTACAAGCCAAAAGCATTTAAAGGAATAAAGAGAGAAACTAAATAATAGAGTAACCTGTCTTGGCATTGCACTGTGTTGATTTAGCTCAAGTGGAACAAGGCTTCCCAGAATTTCCTTCCTTGAGGTTTACAGGTCAGGTTGGGCCTAATAATAGGAATTTGCATAAAATTGGGAAGACAAAAGTTAGAGCCTTTGTCATGACACTATGGCTGCATCCATGATCCATGCACCTTAGGGTGGAGGACAGCAGCTGCTCTTGCAGGTCACCATCACAGGTGGCACCTGGAGACAGCAGGGACACAGGAGTCCCACTGAGTCCTCTGGCTTCCATCTTGTCTGAGGAGGAACTTCTGGTTTTCGCTTGCTTGCTCCAGTTCTTATCCACTGTCCTTCCTGACTGCAGTCTTCAGTCCCAGCACCCCCTAAGAACCATGAGCGGCAGTTTCACCAGAGGCCACAGCTGCGTTTGATGCAAACCTGTGATAAATCCCTTCTTCCAAATTATGGGCCGGCCAGATAGCTCAGGGCAGGTGCAAGGACCGGGTTAGATATCGGTTTGCTGTGCCAGCCCAATCCCCGGGGAGCGCTGAGAGGGCAACTGAGACTGGGTGTGGTGGCACACGCCTGTAATCCCAGAACTTGGGAGGCTGAAAACAGGAGAATCGCTGCAAGTCCTATCTGGATAGTGAGACCCTGTAGACTTTTACTAAATACACAAAAAAATTAATAAATCTGTGAAATCTATTAAAAATGATAATAATAAATCAAAATTACTCATAGTGGCTCTGATTCTCTGAGGAGTTATCAAAGACAATGAGAAAATTATTAAAGATAACAAGTATAATAGATACTTCAGAAGAGAAAGAAACTTCAAAGGGAAGGGACCACTGTAATGAGGGAAAGAAAAAAAAAGAAGGGAAGACTGTGTACATACGTATCTACACAGGATAGCTCGGGCTCAGTAACCGTGCCGCTGAGTTCTACTGCTCTATTGAAAGGAACAGCTAATGCTTAAACTTTTTTTCTTCTTTTCTAAAAGATTTTTGAGCAATTTTGCATGCTTATATCTGGTAATCTAAAGAACTAACTAGAAGAAAACAATATAACACCTATTGCTGAGTTCCTATGATTCTGTTTAGTGAAAGTCTGTGTCATTTCTAATGTTTTTAAAAGTATTTTTATTCTCTTAAAAATTTTTTTTTTAAAAAAGAAGTACTAAAAGTAACAATGACTCATCAAATTAGCACTACATTCTAACAGCCTAGCAGTTCCTTTATCAGGAATTCAGGGACCAAGCAAATTTTTATAACTTAATAAATATGTAAAAAGGATGTAATTACTAAATATTTAAAGTGTACTACAATGTTAATTACATATGTAAACAATTTATATTTAGCTCATGAAATATAAAAACAAATTTTCAGTATACAGGGAACAGTATTGTCCATTGAATAGGTGTTGCTAAATTTATACAGCATATGTTCTCTGATAACTATTATCAATTACCAGTGCACCTATAGTAACATATTAAGATAGGATTAGAGGTGAAGGAGATTTATTGGAGGAATTTATTTATATGTGTGTCAGTAGTAACTAAGGGCTCCTAAACAACCTTTGAATCAAAGAAGAAACTACATGGAAATTACAAAATATTTGAAAATTACAAAATATTTAGAATCAATTTTCTAATTGATGGTATAGTCAATACATGGTATAGTCATCCCTCAGCCTCTAATAGAGATTGATTCCGGGACCTGTATAGAATTTAAGGTGAAATGCTTGAATTCTACATCTACACACATCCTCACATATACTGTCTTCTAAAAATATGTTTTTGGGTATTGGTGGCTGAAACAAGGCACTGCGCAGGCCAGGGCTGTTCTATAGAGTCAAGCTTCCAAGCCTTTCTGTGTGCTTACATCAACTCTAGATTATTTATAATACCTAGTGCAATGTGAATGCCATACACATAGTTCTTACATTTATTGTTTCAGGACTATTGACAAGAAACAATTACTGCATATGTTCAGTACAGACAGAATTTTTAAAATATTTTTTGACAAATAATTGCTTGAATCTGTAGGTATGGAACTTGCAGAAACATAGGGCCATGTGTTTATGTCAAACTGAGTGTCATTAAGCTAAAATAAGCTCATAAATAAGTTGTAGACATAAGTATGTGTACGAAAACAAAATGAGGGCCCAACGAAATAGCTCAGCAGACTAAGTGCCTGCTTAGGCAAGCACAGGGACTGGGGTTTGATCCCCAGCACCACATGCCATGCTGGCCCCAGCCCCAGGTGCTATGAGCAGGCAATTGAAACCAGGTATGGTGGTGCACGTCTGTAATCTCTGCACTGGGAAGGCTGAGACAGGAGGATCATTATGAGTCCGCTCTGAATAATGAGACCCTGTACCAAATAAATAAAAGACTAAAAAATGATAATAATAACAAGCAAAATGAGAAATACTTTCTAAATATTCAGTGCCTTCAAACCAAAAAACAACAAAAGCAGAACAATAATGTGTACCTAGAAAAAGTAGAAGCAATGAAAATAAGAAGGAAAAAACATAAAGATCAGAAATGTAACAATGGGGACCAGGGAGATAGCTCAGTAGAATGAGCACTTGCCTCGCAAGTGCAAGGTCCTGAGTTCAGTCCCTGGTACAGCAAACACACACACACACACACACACACACACACACACACACACACACAAGAATGGATTGAGGTAGCTACCTCTATTTCTGTACACAAAAATAAATTTTAATCCATTAAATACCTAAAACTAAAAACTAAGTCTTTGGAATTAAAAAAGAAACTTACTTATGAGTTAAAGATAGGAAGAATTTCCTCAATAAAAGCTAATGAGGGAGCAAAACCCTTAAAAGAAGATTGATTAAACCTTACAGAACTAAAATTAAGACCTAATTTATATCCAAAACAACCATGAACAAAATTAAAAACACAATGCAGGCTAGAATGTGACATTTGCCCTGGTGCTGAATTATTTGACAAGGTTAGTTTTTCCAGGCCAGTAGTAAAGGCTTCTTTAAATTAGCTGAGGACTGGGTAGCACTAGGAACCCAGGGAGTCTAAATTAATAGCACTGTTACAGCCCCATTTCTAGTACCATATGGTTAAAATAAGCTGAGGGGGAAAGCAGCATATGGCTAATCTCTTCCCTTAGAAATTGCGAGTTAGTAGTGATATACTTGGAAGCACTCTAACACGGAGAGATAGTATTTGAAGAAGTTGTTCTGTTAAATTCCATTGACAATAGTAGTGCAAAAGAGGGCTCATCAGGGGCCCCCCCACTGTCACTGCAGGACTAAGATAGTGTCAGAAGAACTAGGGCATGGAGAAGAGGGAATCTCTGGTGTGGGGTGACTTCTAGAAGCCAGTGGCATTTACAAAAGAAGGGGAAAGTGAAATGAAATCTCAAAATTTCTAAATTTCCACTGTTCAATGACAATCTGAATCACAGGGAATGACTACACTCAAGTGACCAGAAGAGTAGAGATGCTGTTCTAGCTGGTCCTAACTAGCATTCTTCCCCCTCCCCTGCATAAATATAGGATTTGTACACTTTTCATGAAACTACAGGGTTTTCCATGGGGACCAAAGTAGGTAAATTGCCATTTGTGTGTGTGTGTGTGGTCTTTCATGAGGTTCTTCTGACTATGTCTCTGGGGAATTTGTACAGCAGAAACTAAGCCAGTTTCTCACTTGGAAAATTTTAACATTTGTATGAAATAGAAAAATGTAATACCAATCAGGAAACAAGCTCTAAGAACAAACATGTATAAAGTGTGTGTCACAAAGCAGTCATCTGAACTGGGTAGGTTAAGTTAAAAAATAAAAGTCAGTACTGTAATATTCTCATGGGCTTTTGAGTTGTCTTGAAAAATACTGTGGTTTAAAAGAACTAAACTGTGTCTAAATACAATTAGATGTTTGATGTCTTAAAAGAAAATTCCTTAAAACATGATAATTAACTATTTTGTTCCCATTATACCTGTACTTTATGCTGATCATAACTAAAATTTATTGAAGCTATAAACTTGGTTTAAACATTGTAGATAGAAATTTTTACCTAGGCATATACACATTTATCAACACGAACATATAATTGTACTTCACAATAATCTTGTAATGAGATATTGAACATATTCTTGACTGAAAATCCAGAATCCAGAGGACAATAGATTTTTAATTTTCTGAAGATGTAATGTGAAATCCACACAAAATGGACTAGAATATAAGACCTTCATAAACAGATTCAAAGACTTCGTTTTAGAAAATTTCACTTTTTATCCATTAATGAATTCATTCATTCCATTCATTCAATCAAGGAAAAGTTGTCTGGAATCAATCAGATTGTAATTACTTGTACAATTTGTCACTAACAAGTAGCTCACAAGCCACGGGTCTTCTATTTCATTCTTTTCCATTACCCAACTGCCTTCTTCTATTTAAGTCTATAAATTTACAGACTTCTCAGTCAAATTGAATTCCTATACAAGACTAATAAAATCTACTTGTGATTCCTTGAGTTAGATCTCTATCACCACTAAACCCAAGCAAAAACAACCAAAAAGAAAAAAAAAAAAAACACAAAAAACCTTGAAAACTGTTTTTGTCACTTTTTTGTTTAATCACACCACTCTCTGAATCTCCTTCATAGACATAAACTTTCTTGATTATATTAAGAAGTTTCATACTCACCACAATAACTCACAACCATGTTTCCTGAGCATCTGTGTCATTTGCATTGATAACAATAATGCTTCTTTAAAAGCAAGTGTTAACTTGTTCAATGTAAGACAAATAATGTTGACACATGAAACTTGTTAACTACTTTTGTGATAAATAATAATGTCCTAGCTGTATTTATCTATATGTCAAAAAGTAATAGTAGTTGCAAAACATGAGATGGTCAATAGGTAGACAACAGGGCCACAATGTGAAAGGTATCTAAGTCTGCAAGAACAGTCAAAGAAGCCAGTCACAGGGGTGAGAAGAGAGACTGTGGACACTGGGAGACAGGTGTGAAGGTGCTGAAGGGCTAAATAGAGTGAAGGAGTAGGACTATGTGATATCACAACACCTGAATTAATTAAAATGTTCTAAGGTAGTGAAAGATATAACAAATTTTAAATGATCAACTAGTGAAAGAGAACTCATCCATAGGTTTTGATAGGATTCACTAGCTGAAAGCCTTGCTTTTATCAGTTTTCTGTTAAGCAATGGTTCCCACTAAATATACAACACTGAAGGACTGGAGTCTTATTTGCATAGACTCTCTGGCTATATAAATTGTTTGCATTCTTTAAAATGATGGAGCCAAAACCATCTGTTGGCTGTTTGGAATTATGACATAGTAAAAGCCTGAAACCAACTTCCCGCATGGTTAAACTATTGCTCTGCCTAGATCCTCCTGGGTGTAAAGCCAACTGCAAAGCGTTGAGATTTGGCCAAGCCCCTTGATGGAAGCAAGCAGGCCCTCACCAGCCCCAAAGCAATGCCATCCACCTGCCTTCCACTTGACATAGATGTGTGGAAGTGCCAGCAAACCAGCAGGCCTGATCCCGGATGAGAACCATGTGCAGGGAGAGAAGGCAAGCCTTCAGAGCCAGCAGGGCCAGTGGGACATGACACAGCTGGCCACCAACTTCAGGTGCTGCCACGTTATTCTCTCTAAGCAACTGGGTGAAAGGTAACCTCACTAGAGACCACCACATGTGCCCTGAGAAGTGTGGGCTGAGCTGGGCAGGACATGAGCACTGCCCCAGGTGTGAAGCCACCAGACCACATGCGTGTCAACATTCAGCTCCAGAGTCTAATTGAACCCTCACTTTGTGGCTTATATTGAGGAGAGACCAGATGGGTGATTGTATTTGTCATCTACCAACATGAGCAAGGACATACCGTGACTTAGACAGTAACCACAGTCCGGGGTGAATGGACAAAGGACCGTTTCAACAACCACAGACTCTAAAGGCAGGTGGAGAAAAAATCACCTTCATTCTAAAACTAGATCTTGAGAAGACACAGAAATTTTCATTTGACTCAATTTTTATGTTTCTATTTTATATTATTTTTCTCTTTCTTTGTCAGATTTTTGAGTAGAGTTTTTATCCATGTGTCCCTCCCCCACCCCCATTATTTTATTTTCTCTCCTTTTCTGTTTTTGTCTTATATATTTTTTACTTCCATTTATCTTCTTTTATTTCCTGTATTTTGCTCCCTGATTTTCTTCTTTTTCTTGTTCATTGTTTCCCCCAACTGTTTTCTAATACTATTAATTGCTTTTTACTCCTCTACTGGACTTCATATCTCACTTTTCTCTCCTATCTCATTATTTAATTTTTCAAATTTTATGTTTTCCCATTCTCTGCTTCCTTGTGTTCTTTACTTTAATAGTATAACAACTAAGTTGTAGGAATCTCTAGATGGTTAACCATCCAGAAATTGAATACCATTCTATTGTTAGTAGAAGTAAAGTTGTTGCATGTAGTACACATTTACCAGAGGTCAGTATAGACTAATACTTCATTTGTCTCAGTGTTCATGCTAAATCTCTTTCTTATGGCTCAGGATGGTACACTATTGATCTTTAGTCATCAATATTTGCTTTGTCTTTGATGCTATAATCAATGCTGATTTTATTATGATAGCCAAGGTGGCATAGTTGTTGTTACTAATTGGTTTTCTTGGGATGCCAATACCTGGATTGCCTGGAGCCATTAATAATACTCTTTTCCATTCCTGAAGAGCTGGCCAAAGATGCTGCGGCCTCCATCCAAAGTAAATGCAGGTGCTTGGATCCTTGAACAGAGACCAACATTTATCTGTCCATCCCCAGCAGACGCCACTGAAAAGTAGACATCAACAAAGAGATCTTCACACTAGAAACAAAACTTTGTACTATAATGAGCCTGCAATTTCAATACACACACACATGTGCATGCACACATACACACACACACACACACAACAAAGAAAGGCACAAATAGAACTCAAAGGCCAACCAGATAGCTCAGGGGACTAAAATGCCTGCTTTGGCAAAGCCCAAGGCCCTGGATTTGATCCCCTGCACCACAGGCCATTCCAGCCCTGCCCCCAGGGCATGCTGAGAAGGCAATTGAGCCCGGGCATGGTGGTGTGCACCTCTGATCCCAGCACTTGGGAAGCTAAAAACAAGAGGACAACTATGTGTCCAACCTGTGTAGTGAGACCCTGTTGACACTGTACTGAATACATTTAAAATTTTTTTAAATAAAAATTCAAGAGATTAAAATTTTATTGACTCTAGGGACAGCAGAGGTGACCACTGTGAGGACAGAGTGCCAGAACTGCAAGGTGGAGCCAATGTTAGTGACCAACTAATGAAAGACACCTTAAAGACAACAAAAGAACACGGAAAATGAACTGAACATCTCTCAGATGCCTCAAGTAAGACTAAGAATAAATGAAATTAATGAAAAATCAGAAGAAAGCAAAACTGATATGAAAACCAACCTGTTTACTAAACTAATAGCAGAAAATATTTCCAAGTAAAACAAGTATACAGTAAGTGAAGCATGCAGAACTCCAAACAGCTATGACCAGAAAAAGATCTTCCTCACACCACATCATAGTCAGAATCGCACAAGTCCCACCCAAGAACAAAACCTACTAAGTAGTTGGAGAAAGGCAACAAATCTTTTATAAAAGTGAACTCTTTAGAATTCCAGCAGACTTCTCAAAACAAAATTTAAAGGAAAAGAGATCTTGGGGGTAAAGTGTTTCAAGCCCTGAAAGAAAACGTACCAAAACTTTGACATGGCACTACAAAACTATCTTTCAAAGTTGATGGAGAAATAAGTATTTCCATGAAAAACAGTACTGAAAAGAAACCCATGACCACCAAACCAGGGATCCAAAAAATTCTCATGGACAACCTTAAAAGAGATATTGAAGTTAACAATAATGAAAGGTCTAATAGAATGATGTACCAGGTAGGATGAGCATTTAACTAGAATGAAAAGAAATAGAAAATTAGCGACAAAAAAAAAAAATAAAAAAACAGGCAATTACAGGAATAAGTCAATGCTTATCAGTACTAACTTTTGACGAACAGTCTCAATTTCACAGTCAAAAGACAAAGATTGGCAGAATGGATCGAGAAACAAAGTCCAATGGTCTGCTATCTACAAGGAAAATGTTTAATGATTCTACATTTAAACAGCTTTCTAAAAAAAAAAAAAAAAACTCGCAGACTAAAAATCAAAGCATAGAGAACACTGCATTCACCAAGAACCCAAATAAAGCTCTCCTATTTCATACAAAGTGGGTTTCAATTGAAAACTGATTAATAAAGGCAAAGAAGATTTGCACATTGATTGAAGAAACAATCCAGAAAGAAGACAGAACAAGTGTCATTCTATATGTACTGAACATCAATTTTGTAAAAAATGATGCTGGACATAAAATATCAGATAAACGTAAACACAATTTTATTAGGGTACCTTAACACCTCTCTGTCACAGATAGATCCTTTAGTCAACAAAATCAGCAGAGAAATATGAGAGTTGAACAACACGTTTGGAAAAATGGATCCAATATCTACAGTGTGTTCCACCCAATACAGAATATACATTTTCTCAGCAGCACAGAGATCCTTCTCTAAAATAGAGCATGTACCAGCCAGTAAGAGTAAATAAATCTAAAAGAACTGAAATTACACCATGCATATTATCAAAATATGATGCAATGAAACTAGAAGTGAAACTAGTACTAAAAAACAGAAATTATGCAAAGGCACAGAAACTGAAACTACACTCTTGAATAAATAATTTGTTACAGAAGAAAGCAGTAAAGAAATGAAACAGTTTCTAGAAGTAAATAACAATGCAACTGCAAGAAAGGGGAACTGATAGGACACAGTAAAAGTGGACCCAAGAGGAAATTGTGTAGCTGTAAATGCCCAATTGCAAAAACACACAAGCCAAAATGAATAACCTAATGGTTCATGTCAAGGTCATAGAAAAACAAAAACAATACAGACCCAAACCTAGTACAAGGAATGAAATTACAAAGATCATAGTAGAAATTAATGAAATCGAAACAAAAAAAAATCAATGAATCAAAGAGTTGGATCTTCAAAAGAATTAACAAAATCGACAATCTTTCACCAGTCTAACAAAAAAAGGAGAGAAAAGAGCCAAGATGATACAATAAAAAGTAAAAAAGGTGAAATCACAATGGGCACTTCCAAGAAAAAAAAAAAGATTATTAACAACTACTCTGTAAACCTGCATGCTAATAAATTAGAGAATTTAAAAGAAATGAGTAGATTCCCAGATACATATGAATGACCAGAACTGAACCAAAAAGATTTAAGAATCCTGAATATTCCAATAATAGGCAAGGAAACTAAAGGCTAACTACCTAGGAGCTAATAAAGCCCAGGTTCGGCGGATTCACTGCTGGTAAAGGTCATTGATGGGAAACTTATCACCAACACCATATTAAGTGGGGGAAAAACTGAAAGCTTTGCTTCCAAAATCAGGAACAAGACAAAGATGTCCACTATCATCACTCCTGCTTAACATAGTACTCAAAATATTAGCAAAAGCAATTAGGGAAGAAAAAGATGTAAAAAAGTTAAATACAAGAAAGAGTCAAATTATGATTATTTGTAGATGACACAATCTTCTATATAAATGACCATGGCTCCCCAAAAATACCCCAAATATCTCCTGGAATTAATCACCAAATTTATCAAGATAGAAAGACACAAAATAAATACATAAAAATCAACAGTGTTCCTGTATGCTAAACAATAAACCCACTGAGCAAAAAATTAGGATAAAATACCATTTACAATAACAAGAAAAATTAAACACTTAGGAATTAATCTAATTATGGAAGTGAAAGGCCTCTACACTGAAAACTATGGTACTATGAAAAAAGAAGTGGAAGAGGACATCAAAAAATGAAAAGATACCTCCTATTCCAGGACAGGAAGAATCAATATAGTCAAAAAGGTTATCCTTTCAAAAGTGATACACACATTTAATGCAATTCCCATCCAAATACTGAAACTAGAGGAAATAATTCTAAAATTCATAGAGACCCAGAACAGCAAGAGCAATCTGGGTCCCATGAGCAAAGGGCAGCATCACAACCCTGAGCCTGAAGTTATCTACAGTAAAAAATGTAGCATGGTGCTGGAAGAGAAAGCAAAACAAGCCAGACAGCATGAGGATTAACAGAAGAGACCAGCACAGAGGATGTAGAAAAGAACCCAGGTACATACAACTTTGGATCTTTAACAAAGGGGCTAAAAACATATATGGGAGAAAGAATAGCCTCTTCAACAAATGCTGCTGGGGGTACTGGCTACCCACCGGCAGACAATTCAATCTAGACCCATATCTTCTGTACTGCATGAATCTAAAATCAAAATGAACTCAAGAACTAAATCTTAAAAGAGAAACACTTAACCTGCTGGAAAATAAAATTCATAGACTCAGGCAAGGAATTTCTAAACAGAATTTGAGTTGCACAGAGAAATAGAACTGAGAACAAATGAACAAACTGGATAATATCAAATTAAAAAGCTTCTGCCCAGCAAAAGAAACATCCAACAAAATTAAAAGACACCCTAAGGAATGTGAATTATTTTTCCAGCTACTCCTCACACATACAACTATTATATAGAATATATAAAAATATCAAAAAATAGACCCCATCAAATTAAAAGACGCAATCAACAAATGGATAACTAAAGTTAATAGACAATTCTCAGAAAGACTACAAGTGGTCAATACATATATGAAGAAATGTTCTGCATTAGAAGTAAGCAAATTGAAGAAACACTGATGAGATAGCTCAGCAGACTAAACACTTGCTTAGGCAAGCACAAGGACCCAGGTTTGATCCCCGGCACCACATGCCCCCAGAAGCGCTAAGCTGGCCACTGAGACTGAAAGTAGTGGTGCACACCTGTAATCTCCCTGTTGAGGAGTCTGAAAACAGGAGGCTCACTATAAGACTGAGCTGTGTAGTGAGACCTTGTACCAAATACATTTAATAAACAAAA